>CAVNZG010001461.1:57971-139836 GCA_963693315.1 Diogma glabrata
AAGATTTGGATAGTCACTCTCTATACTGTAGTGGTCATCCTTCTCGAAGAGAATTTGGAACTGGCTTTCTTGTTGGTGCACGCATTCAAGAAGCCGTTATGAAATTCATCCCGGTCAGTGCTACCTACGTGTACGCGGTACATATAACAATATTTCTCTTATTGCCGTGCATGCACCAACTGAAGCTAAGACCGTCGACGAGAAGGATAATTTCTACATAGCACTGGAAGAGGTTATGAAACAAACACCAACACGCGACTTCATTATGGTTCTTGGTGACTTTAATGGACAGGTTGGAAGAGATATCTCTTATGGAAATGTGGTGGGTCCCAACAGCTTGCATTTGAATTCGAATGATAATGGTGAGAGAATGACTGAGTTTGCATTATCAAATAATTTGAGAATTGCCAGTACGTTCTTTCCGCATCGATCGATTCATAAGCAGACTTGGGTCTCACCGAATGGAAATACTCGAAATCAAATTGATCACGTTCTAGTAACAACACGTTTCTTTTCGAGCGTTCTGGATGTGCGATCCTTTAGAGGTGCATACATTGGAAGTGACCACTTCCTTGTATGTGCAACGATAAGGTTCCACTTCCCAAATCCAGGCACTCCAAAATTCAATCAACGGAAACGTTTTAACATCTCATCATTAAAGAATGCTGAAACAGAAGAGAGATATCAAATCCATATTGCCGAAACATTGGAGAAATCAGAAACCATTAATGGAGACGTCGATAAGTCATGGTATTTGCTCAAAGATGCTGTTTTAAGCGCTGCTGAGGGAATACTTGGACGACCACAGAACCACTCCCAGAAGCCATGGATGGATCAAGCATGCCTTGATGCTATTCAATACAAAAGAGATTGCTATCTGAAGTGTCTACAAGGACGCAACACCAGGTCCACGAAGGAGAACTATAAACTGGCAAGACAAGCCGTTACAATGCTATGTAGACGAACGAAGAGAGAATGGTGGAAGAGACAGTGTGAGGAGATTGAAAGCTTCAATAAGGAACATCAATCGCGTAACTTCTTTCAACAGGTTAAAACTTTAAAGAAGGGCCCTCAAACTAGATCGACTGCTATTCAAAACGAAGATGGGGAGCTACAAGTAGACCTTAAAAATATTTTAGATACTTGGGCCACTTATTTTGAGAATCTTCTCAACTTAAGTGACCAGCAACAAGTCGGGCGACGAGCAAAGCTTATTCGTGCGTCAAAGGTACATGTAGACGAACCAAGCAAAGAGGAATTCGAAGCGGCGCTGTCTAAATTAAAACGCAATAAAGCACCTGGTATCGACGATATAACATCCGAAATGATTGTACATGGTGGCGAAACTCTATCCTTAAGATTGTTTGAACTTGTTCAAATGATCTGGAGGACTGAAACCATGCCACAGGACTGGAACACAGCTATGCTGATACCAATCCATAAAAAAGGTAATCGCCTACAATGTGCAAACTACAGAGGAATCGCTCTCCTTTGCACAGCATATAAAATCTTTTCTTACATTTTGCTATCCAAAATCAATCCTTTTGCTGAACAACTGTTTCGAGAATATCAGTGTGGTTTCCGGCGGGGCCGAGGTACCACCGATGCACTTTTCTCGATAAGGATGATTTTGGAAAAGTGCCGAGAGTTCAACATACCTGTGCACCAACTTGTAATTGATTTCAGGCAGGCCTACGACTCTCTCGAACGAGAGACTCTATGGTCTGCTCTGGTGTCAATGGGAATTCCTGGTAAACTGGTATCACTATGCAAAATGACAGTACAGAACTCTCAATGCTGTGTACGTAAGTAGAGAACGAAATATCAAAGTTCTTTAAAGTCGACTCCGGTTTAAGACAAGGTGATGCTATCTCTCCTATACTTTTTAATCTAGCCTTGGAATATGTGTGCCGTCAAAAGAAACTACCGACTAATAACAATATCTTGTCAATAAACTCAGTACAGATGATTGCTTACGCTGATGATGTTGTCATCCTCGGCCGAAGTGAAGCTGTTATGAGTGAGACTTTCAAGTCGCTTGAGAGTGGTGCTAGGAAAATTGGTCTGCAAATTAACTACAATAAAACCAAACATATGAATGTTTCAAGGGAGGCTGAGAAGAAAGATTTGATGTGCGGCGATAAACGAATTGAGGGAGTTGAATCTTTTAAATATTTGGGATCAATGCTTGACTCAAACAACAGCATACTTACAGATATTAAAGCTCGAATCGCTGCAGGTAATCGAGCTTTCTACACGGTTAAAAAAAAGGTATTAAATTGATCAATTTTAGATATTCATATAAGTCCACACCCAAAATGTTATAAAGTTAATATATCCACTATTTATAAAATTTCATACCAAAGTTTATTGAGTGTATATATTACATCGTATTAAAACTTTGATAAAGCTAAGTATTAAACTAATATCAAATGATATAGAATTTTTTCAGAATGATGAGTTATAAATTTAATACAATAAACTTATTAAACGAATTTATAACTTTTGTGTATTAAATTAACTACGTTTTTCTATTAAATTTTTAATATTTATTTATAATCAATTTGATACTAAATATTTATCAATAATTCATATTTAAAATGTATTAGCTCAATAAACAAAAGCGATTGATTTAATAGGGAAGTAGATATAACATTAATATCTATTCAGAATACAAGATTGGTTTAAAACAATGAAAGATTAAGGTTGCATTTTTTTCGTTTATTAATATCACATAATTATTATTGTCACATTTTTTTTATCAACTTCCTTATAATAATTTTTACATTTATTATATTATTTGGTATTAACATATGGATATTATTCTTATTATAATTGCTATTATTTTATATTTATATTGCTTTATTTATATATATTTATATATTTAAATATTTATTTATTTTGATATTTATTTATTTAAATATATATGTAATTATATATTTATATATTTTATAAATGTATGAATTTATGTTTAGATTTTTATTGTTGTTAACTATTAGGTATTGTTGTATTTCATCTGTTGTTTTTCCTATAGCTGATAAGGTGCTTTTATACTTGAATCCCCAATTTAATCTTCGTTGCGTAAGTCAGCATAAAGAAATTAAATAATGAAAATGTATATTAAACTTTAAAAACAAAAAAAAATATTATTTTTAGTCGCAGTGTAAAACTTTTTAGAGATATAAATTAATACTAAAACTAAAAATCAATAGTTGTATGCTAGCCATCGAAAGTAACCTATTAAATAAAACTTGAACGGATACCTGATTAAAAATAAATAAAAATTCCTTACCTGTTTATGAACAAGTAAATTAGTAGCGGCTTGCTCGTCCGTCATTCGATAAAATTTTACACGTTTAGCTGGGGATGGTAGCAACAGACGCAATAAATTATCAAGTGAGAGTTTGGGTGTCCCAATCTATATTTTTAAAACAAGAACATTTAGTATGATATTTCAATTTACAAGCTAATTGGCGAATTACCTTTATTTCTGTCGGCTGCCATATATAACAGTTTTTTTCAGGAGCTTTTGACAATGTTTATTTAATTTTTGAGTGGATCCAAATCTAAACTCAGAGTCAAAAACAATCTTTCGTTTTTTAATTTAATACCCAGAAAACCGCTTTTTGTTGTATTAAACAATAAATTCTGAAAATTAAATTGAATTATAAAAACAAATAAATATATGATTAAAATAAACATGCTGCAGTGCTTAGAACCCGAAATCTAAAAAATTGTTCGTTCAAATTCTGACTTTGAAAATTTAATAGAATGCATAAATAATAAATGAGGACCACTTTGGACATTGGATTTTTTATATTATTATGGAATAAAGTAATTTTAATTATAATACAATAAAAAATCTCGATCCACATAAGTTTGTGTGTTCCTGATTTAAAAATCGCGATATATCCATTAAAATTGTTGTGAAATCAATAAACAACATTATTGATCTACAATAAATTATAAACAAATAGAAATTATATTGTGCAACATAAATTGGTTACCAATTTCTATATGCTATTCTATATATATATAAAGGTAACACATAATATAAAATTTTTAACTTACCAGAATAAACAATCCGTATATGCAAAATTCCGTATATTCACAAAAACTTTTAGTTTTTAAAAATTTTCAATTTGCACTGTTACAAAAAGAACACTTATTGTTCTGTAAATTGTTCGGTTTGGGTAACTAAACAAATAATTAATTTTTCACATTCACTTTCTACAGGTGTTTGAATTTATAATGCAAACAAAATAAATCTCTGTGGTCGTTAGAAGTTAAAATAGCTTATATCTTAAAAATATAAAATTTATACTTAGTACCATATTAAAATAATAAGTTAATATATTTATTTTATACCTGCTTTTATTAATAACGGTTGTAACTAAAATAATTTATAAGGTGAAATTATTAAATAAATAATTTTAAATTATCAGCATACCCATAGTATTTAGTTTAAATAAATATTTTGTATTAAATTAATATTACTTGTGTATAAATTTTGTTAATATTTTTCAGTAGTATAAAACTAATCAGAAATCGTTTTAAATTAATACGAAAAATGTATTTATTTTGTCCAAAAAAATATAAAACTGTCTTTAATATAAGTTTTGTATTAATTTTATAATAAAACTGATAAAAAGATCATTAATAATTTCATAATATATTAAATTAATAAGAAAATTTATATTAATAGCTTTTATAGGAATCAAGTTATTAAAAATAATACCCAAATTTTTAACCGTGTACTCAATTAAACCTCTCCTTGGATCACCGTATGTATCAACTAACACCAAGCTCAAGTTATACAAGACATTGATTAGACCGGTTGTGATGTATGGGTCACAAACGTGGACCCTTACACAAAATAACGAATCGCATTTATCTGTATTTGAGCGTAAGATCCTACGCTACATTTTTGGTCCACTTAAGACAGACGATGGAGAGTATAGAACCCGGTATAACTTTGAGATCAGAGACCTTCTTGAGGGTCCTGATATAATAGGTTGTATCCGTTCTAATAGGATTGCTTGGTTTGGGCATGTTCTACGAGTCGATTCACAGTCTGGAATGATTAGAAAAATGTACGTCAGTACCCCAGGGAGTGGGCGACCGCGAGGTAGACCACGACTACAATGGGAGACTGACGTAATAAACGACCTTAAAAAAATCGGCTGCCATGGTAATTATGTCGCTGTTGCGAATGACCGTGGTGAATATTCAAAGCTGATCAACCTGGCAAAGCTCCTACATGGAGCATGAACGCCTTAAAAAAAAAAAAAAAAAAAAAAAAAATATATATATATATATATATATATATATATATATATATATATATATATATATATATATATATATATATATATATATATATATATATGTATATATATATATATATATATATATATATATATATATATATATATATATATATATACATATATATATATATATATATATATATATATATATATATATATATATATATATATATATATATATATATATATATATATATATATATATATATATATATATATATATATATATATATATATATATATATATATATATATATATATATATATATATATATATATATATATATATATATATATATATATATATATATATATATATATTTATATATATGTATATATATATATATATATATATATATATATATATATATATATATATATATATACATATTAATAATAAAACTTTTTGGGTAAAGCCAATAAATAAATAAAACAATAATTATAATTGTTTATCGACGATTGTTTCGGTTTATTCAAAGAACCATCTTCAAGGATAATATATTTTTTCAAAAAGCAAAATTTTTATACCAAAAAAAAATACCAAGTAATATTGTAACATAGCTATTGACATCTGATTTAGAACATCCTTTTAGGGTTAACCTTATTTGAATATATCCGGCTCTGATCAGGTTTTTCGTATTTAACCCCTAGCTGAAATTTCAATTGGTTTAAATTCACTACAGTATTATCTATTTTATAAATATATAGTTAAAATCGTTTCATCTAATGTATGTTTTAGTAATCGCTCCTCGGCTGAAAGACTATAATAATAGTGATTAAGGTGGTATGTATGTTTTAATTATTTCCATTGTAATTTTACTAATTAATTTTTGATTAATTTATGTATATTATATATAAATATATACCAGGGTCTGGTACGGATAACCCAATCAAGGTCTGATCCAATTATCTCAATCAGGGTCTGATCCGGTAATCCCAATCAGGACCTGATAGGGCAAAAGGGATTCGTACTAGGGCAAACCTGATCAGGACCTTACATTAGCCCTGACAAATTTCTGCTCGGGTACTTTCTATATTTTATCTATTTTTTAGAAAGAATATTTAGGTTATAATAAGATATTTTGATACTTATAAGTCATAGAATGTTGTCATATCTGCTCTCAATGATGTCGAATTTCGGCTAAGTACATGATCGGAATCGATAGGAATCAAAATTGATCGTAAATAGTTTTTGAAGATTAAAATAAGATGTGAATTTTGAAGTGGATGGAATCGATAGGACCTTTCAGGTTTTTAGAATATGAATATACTTAGAATATACTTATCAGGTTTTTAGAATTTACTTAGTAAGGTGTTGATTTAGGTGCTTATTTTTGTGTAAAATAGTATTTTGAGAATCAATGGCCTGAAAATAGTTTTTTGAGATTCTGTTTGATGTTAAATAGTATTTTTATAGATTTTGTAGGAGCTAATAAGTTGATCGAGAGTAAAAAGTTCTTATTTAAATGCAACTAAGGATGAATAAAACTAAAATAGGATCACTTCAGAATGTCTACTACTTAAATCGTAGTTAAAGTTCGACTCGAGTTAATATACAAAAATAACAAAATATTTCACTTGCCTTACGTAAACGAGTTAAAACTGATGGTAAGGAGGGTTTATCGTACCAGCAACTGGACGATAGATATGACAATCTATACCAGGAGCCAGGAAAATAAGTGTGTGAAATTTTAAAAATTGGATATTGTAAGGAATATGCCGTGTACTGATCATAAGAAAAAAACAACTGCATAGGAAGATCATATATTGATCCAGGAAAACAAACAAAAACCAAAAATCTCTGCAACACAACTATAAGAAAAGTCCCAATTGCCTGTGTGTACGAAATGGTTGATATTTGCCAACGAAC
This sequence comes from Diogma glabrata, assembly GCA_963693315.1. NCBI lineage: Eukaryota > Metazoa > Arthropoda > Insecta > Diptera > Cylindrotomidae > Diogma > Diogma glabrata. The sequence continues at coordinate 65,172 of CAVNZG010001461.1, forward strand.
ACATTAGTAAAGATAACTTATTCTGCAACTCCATTTTGTGGTCAGTTGAAAGTAAGTTTGAGTTTTTTGGGACTAAACTAAGTGATCGAGTCTGACGGTGACGCAATCAAGAACTCAAAGAACAATTTGAAAAAAATCAGTAAAGCATGGCGGAGGGAATAAATAGGTTGATTGCGTATCTCAGCAAACGGGGTTGGATAAGTTATCCAAGTGGGAAGTATAATGAAGGGAATCTAAAAAAATTCATAAGCTTCATTTGGGTCAATGTTATACACCAGGACGGCAGTGGTCGAAAACTCATGATTAAAGACGCCACAGATTTCTTTAAAAAAAAGTTAAGAGATGAAGGAAAAGGGAGTTGCTGACATCTTGGTGTAGTACCTTTGATAGCTCCACCGCCTTCAATTCAAATAACACCCAGTGAGGTATAGAAAATAGGGGTTTGGATAAGGTTTAGAGATGCTGATACATAGGATTTCAGTATCGAGTATCGAGGACATTTAGGAGAAGTAGAGGTTATTGATGTATAGCAAGGCGTTTTAATACAGCAAGTAGTTGTCAAAACTAAGAACAGAAACACGGAGACTCTTTGATAGAGAAAAACAATAAAGAAGCTAGGTTGATTATACCTGGGTGCTTACCACCTACCATAAAGATATTAGGAAGGCTAAGTGGACTGGCTTCAGAATCTTCTGTGATAATAAGTGTGCAATGCCTAAAGCAGCTATGCTGCATAAGACTCTGGCGGTGTCGAGATTAAAACTAAGATTAACGCTTTGTTTACAACGCATACGGAGGATGAGCAGCAGAGAGTTGCTCTTCTTCTAGAAATATGCTTTAGAAACACATAGAAAAGTAAAAAACCTAGCCAGAGGACAAGAGGGTAGCTGCTTTACTGTTCACAGAGGACCGTTTTTCACCATAGGTTGACGAATACATCCCTCACTCCTGTAGAGGAGGTAAAAGTGGCTATTGTGCACCCCATGGGCATATCGCCGAACCGGCAAACGGTAAAATTGAAATTTATTCGAAAAGTATAGGTAAGAAAGCTAAGGTGTCAGTGTCACCCAGCTGAAATCTCATAAACCCATCAGTTTACCATCTTTTATGTTAAAAATGTTTGAAACGTGATCGATAACCACAAACAAACCAAAACCTATTACCTTGGTAAGATCGCTTTTGCAAAATAGTCAGCACGCGTGCGGAACGGGCAGTTCCATGGAAACCTCGCTATTCATGTGGACAAAAGAATAAGAGGAGACTGTGGACAACAAAAAGTTGCTCTAAACATTGAAGAAGTATTTGAAAACACCTCACATGGAGCAGTCAAAAAGGCTCTAACTGAGAAAAAGGTTAAAAGCATCAAAATTGACTGAATTTGTGAGATGCTGAGAACTAGAGTAGCAGAAGCCAAGGCAGTGATTGTAAAATCCACCTTGGTAACACTAGTGATTGTCCGAAATGGGTCTTATTACCGCGATTATTCGTTGTATTAATAAACAGCAATTAATAAACTATTTTTCGTTGGATCAATAAACAATTTATTAATAGAATTAAAACATTCCTAATATTAATAAATTGTTTATTGAACCAATAAGCAGTTGTGGTGTTCGTCACATCAAATACATTTGTAGTATGCTGCAAATTTTTGTAGCATGTTGCAAATAAATTACACAAAAAAATCATCCACAAGGTGATATCATAAACAGAAACACCGAAATGCAAGAAATTTTCAATAAATCCAACGGACCAATAGCTGATATTTTTCAAATGTGCTAGAGATCTGAGTATACCATTCATCGATAAGGTCAAAATTTGTAAATTATCGAAATAACATAACCACCCATTCTGCTTTACTGCTATCGGTTTTCAATTTAAAGAGCCAGAATACTTTACAGTTTATATATTTATATCTAAAAAGTTCCAGAAAATCCATATGTAATTAAATCATAAGACATGTTATTGTTGGCTCAATCTCGATCTATATTTCCTATCAAAGTTGAACCGCACTTAAGGCATCCCGTCGTTAGGAAACTCAAGCAAGGAATTCTCTCTTGAAATACTCCATGATAAATCTGAGTCAGGTTTTTTTCTCATTGCCTCCGTTATGCAGATAAAGATTAGCCTCTGCACTTATTTTAGCTCTGTCTTTCCAGCGTTAAGCTCGGCTCTTTTGTTCCATTTGAATTCTCCGTAACTGATGACTGGTCTCACTTTCATGGTACACATTCACCTTACAATATCAGAGCTGCACTCCATGTTATACCTGAAAGGTTTTTACATACCATCTCCTACGGCTTTGCTTACCGCACCACGTTTATGTAGTTTTTCAACAGGAGTTTGCTATAGAGAATACCCATAAATTTTGTCTCCTGAGCAGATTTAGACTAAAATAATCTAATAAAATTGTTCGTTAAATTAAAAAAACAGTGATTATTGATCTTTTTCCGTTGGTTCAATAAACAATGTCGTAACACCACAATTGCTTATAGCTCGGCTGGTCGTAAAATATTTCTTTTAATTTGAGTTACAATCTTTTTGTCGAACTTTTTGGAGTTTTGCTTGTGAGCTGTTACTGTGACCTAGGACCCACATCACATTAATATAGGCTTTTAAAATAATTTAGGAATTTGTAATTTATGTTTCTGATGGTATCGGTACGTAAAAACGCGTGTCAATATAACTTGAATAAAAAAAACTATGTGTTGAAAAATCCGGAAAAAAATATTTAATAATCAAAAGTAATATTAACATGAAATTTGTGTGTCGTGTAAATGAGTTTTATGTAATTTATGGTTCCAACAATATTTCTTTATCCAAGTCAAACAATCTACAGAAAAAATAACATTCTTTGTAATTTTTGTCAGATTATTTATGTTTAACCTCGGAGAAAGCCCCGAATAGTACACAAAACAGTAAATAGCTTTATGTCAATAACTCGCTAATAATTTATGGCTTCAAAATAACCCAAAATATATTGCTATGTATTTTTGGCATTACTTTTCACATACTTTAATCAGCCTAATATGAAAACAATTCATGACTTTCTTATACTTCCATTTTAAAACTGTTAAACGAAATGGAATAATTCGTTGTGACATGTGACGTTAACATTATCCACCTTTAATTGATCGAACCTTAAATAGTTCAACCCACTTTTAACATAATAAACATAAACACATAAAAAAAAATTACAACCACAATCTGAAAAATTACACTAGTCACACGACGTTAATTACATATTTTACTTATATTTTCCGTTTTAATGTTTGTCATAAATACAGTGAAACCTCGTTATAACAAACTTCAAGGGACCATAATTTGGGATTGTTATATGCGATGGTTTTTAATACACGATTTCGTTTGTAACAAACCAGAGTGTTACAAGCGGAGCAAGAAAAACTACTGTACAAGAAAATGAAAGAGAATTAATAAAAGATTTTTTTCAAACTAAAATTTATTGCGACTTCAAGTGCCTACTTCGATAAAGTATGCGAAATACATAAAAGCTCAACTTAGATAAACTTAAATTATACAAATCAAATCATAAGCTATGTTGTATTTTCTGTTGCTAGTTAACTAGGATGTTTTAAAAAAGTCAGTTATTTTTGACTGCGTTAATCTAGTTACGTTAACATCTTCCACAAAATTTTGAATATCGTTGAGTTTATTTAAAAGTCCTTCGCAATTTTTCTCCATAGATAATATTTTTCGAATGCATTTAAATGATGTTTCTATTTCCAGCGAAGTTGGATATTTATTACATTCGGACAACTCGTCATTTTCTTTTTCAAAGCATGTAGAATCATCTGAATCAGTATTAACAATTTTATTTGAAATTTCAACAAGAGCTTCATCTGTTAAATCTTCGCAAGTTTCGACATTATCATCAACCGATAGATAAATGTCAACACCAACGCCATCCATTAGCTCTTGAACACTAGGATTATCCCAAATGGACACTATTCGTTGCTCTATCTCATGTTGTGGTGTTTCTTGTATTTCATTATGAAAATGGGCTTTCTTAAAGCAATTTGCAATTGTTTCCGATTTTTCTTTGTCCCACGACCGCTTAATTAAATGAAGAGCATCAAGTAGATTTATTTTAATTTCCGAAGCTACTAATTTGGACGAATCATTTTGTTCTAATACACTTATAATTCTTCGAACAATAAGCTCCCGGTAGAACCCTTTAAAATTTTTAATAACTCCTTGGTCCATGGGTTGTAGTATGGAAGTTGTGTTTGTAGGCAAATTTAAAATTTTTATATTAAGCAAGCTTAAAACAGGAAGGTGCGAGGGCGCGTTGTCAATAAAAAATAAAACTTTTCTGTCTTCTTTTGCGAAACGTTGGTCCATTTTTTTAACATATTCTTCCCAAAGGAGAAATGTCATCCATGCTTTTTTATTAGATTGATACAACACAGGTAACGTTTGGATATTTTTAAAACAGCGCGGTTTTTTTTCCTTACCAATAACAAGTAGAGGCAGCTTTTCTGATCCATCCGAATTCGCACCAATTAAAACGGTGATCCGTTCCTTACTTAGTTTTTCCACCAGAACAGTTTTCATTCTGCATCATCATAGTTTTATTCGGCATTAACTTATAAAATAGAGCCGTTTCATCCAAATTAAAAATGTCCCTTTTGTGGTATCCTTCTATCAACTTAGGTAGCTGAAACCGACTCCATTCAGTTTGTAGTGATCTTAAATACTTACCCTTGTATATTTAAACTCTATAATAAGTTTAAGTACTTACCATCGTACATTGTTACTTACTCAAATAAAAATACTTAAATTTGCAGAATTAAGTTTCATATCAAATTAATATTTTCTAACTAGAATATTTCTAATGAATAAAATATTACATTACATTTATTTTCTCACAAATAGTTTAAATAAATAAAAATATTCTATTACAATTATTTTCTCATAAGTAATTGTAAACGAAGGAATGTGATGATGATTCAAATAGAATAGAACTGAAAAGGTTCATAAAAGAAAGAAAAATAGATGTCGGAATGGGCAGCCTAGAGCTGCACACATAATTTAGTTTTTCAATTTTCATTCAAGTTAATCGTGTGATCAAGTAAAGTGTTTTTAATAATAAATAAATGAATTTATAAAACATGGGCAGTGTTTTTGTTAAACCTTTAGTGATTCGAGGTAACCCCACCATAAGTTGTAAGCTCTACAGACACAGACTGACTTTCTCCTGTAATGGTTCTAAAAATAATAGCGTTTCGCTTTTTAAAGCGATGAAACCAGCCTTGTGTAGCATTAAAATTGCTAATACCCATTTTTAAGGCAAGCTGAACAGCTTTTTCTCGAAATAACGTGCCACTTATATTTACACCTTTAGCTCTCATGGTTTTAATCCAAATTAACAAAGCATCTTCAAGTTGTGGATATTGTGAACCACGCAATTTTTTACGAGTAGTTGCCACGTTTTTAAGTTCAACAATTTTTTTTCTATTACGTACGCTGGTATTGGTCGATTTAGGGCATTTGAACAATACTCCTACTTCATCATACGTTTTTGCGGTTGAATCGATCATATTTAAAATAGCTAGCTTAGTTTCTAATGAAATCGCTTTTCTTTGAAGTGATGGCATTTTGCTGAAAGGAAAGAGCTTTTATTTTAGTTGATTTTAGAATAAATAATTAGTTTGAATTTGATACTACACACTTTATTATGATTAAACAGCAAAACGTGATAAATTTTACAACTTTAATTCCACTTGCTACTTGTTATATTAGAATCAATCAACAAATCAAACTGCACAAAAATATTTTGAAAGACTCAATCAAAATAAAAACTTACCGTTATAATTTTGAGTAAATGTATGGTTTGTACTTTTTATAATTTTGGTACATTATATTTACTATACATACACACATACATTTGTGTTTGACTAGAAAATATGTATAGAATGAAGTAAAGAAAATTATATTTGCGTATGTTTGTGCATTAATATGTTATAAACGAAAGCATGGTTTGTTATATCAGGTTATTTTTCTTCTACAAAACTCATCTGGTAGTACAAATTGGTTTGCTATAGCTGTATATCCGAGGTTTTTAATAAGAGGAGGACTTTAGGTGCTATTAATATATTTAAACGCTCGGACTTTAAAAGAGATATGTTATATGCAAAAAATTGTTATAAACCGAGTTTGTTATAACGGGGTTTCACTGTATGTCTGATTTTAGTTTTTCTTATAAATATAAATAGTTTTCGTTATGTAACAACAATTCCTAGAGTTATGTATTTCTACCCAAATTTTTGTTGTACTCTTGTTTTGTTGACAAAATATCATGTCAACATGAGGAGTTTTATGTTTTATGGATATACGAATATTTTTAATATTTTATGAATGTTATAAAAATATTATGTTAAGAAATAAATAAAAATACCCTTAATGTTTTTGTGTTATAATTTAATGTGTTTCTGCGATAGAATTTTGGTTCTTGTTTTTGTGAAATTAAAATCTTGTGATCCGTGTAATCAGGGTAATGATAAAAATTGTTTATTAGAATCTAAAAATAAAATCACTAATAAAATAAACGTTTTAGTCAATAGGTTGTTGGCATATAATCGAAAAAGTTAGCTTAAGTAATCAGTTGATATCTTTTTCATATTTCGTAAATTTTACCATTCAATCAAAAATACAAATAACTACCAACTATTTAATACAAAATATAGAAGCAATCTAATTAAAAATTGCGGTGATTTTTATTTGTTTTAAAATTAATTTTTGTACGAGTAAACCGTAAAATGCACCTTTACGATTCAAAAATTGTTCGTAAGGCAGGTCTTTTTTCCTATTGAAATAACAATGCCAAAATTGAAATAACAATGCCTACAATTGAAAAAACAAAGCCTCAGTTATTAGTTATAAGTTATTATTATAACTATTATTAAAACTACTTGGATAAAATAATTTTCTAAAAAAATATTTTAATATTTTGTGTAAATATATGTATTTTTATTTATGCAAATAATACAGAATCTTACTCGTACAAAAAATCTTGTATGCAATTGGGGCATAAAGTATCTTTTTTCCTTTCAAGTGATTGTTTCTCTCGGCTAACGGCTCGAGCAACAATTTCATTCTCAAGTGAAAAGACATACTTTACGCCCTCAATACATAAAAATCTATTATAACGGCTGAGAATAATATAGCCATTTTGTACTGTTATTATTGTTTTCTATCAATACGTTATTTCTCATCTTATTTTAATTTTGTGAATTGAATCAGTTAATAGTAGTTTATGTAATAAGTACGCAAAATATTGTTTTAGCGGACGAATCGTAATGTTTCCGGAGGAGGCGCTAGCCGAGTCTGTAATATGAAGATGAGTCTGCTAAAGCCATTTGCGTACGTGTTGCATACAACGTTTTTTTGTATTAGCTCTTTGGATTTTTTAATTTATTGCTTAGTTTGTGTTCTTGCGTACCTAAAAATTTGATTTTTGAACAAAACTTATCAAAGCAATTGTGATTATAATTTGAAAATAATTATAATATAAAATGAAAACAAATTTTGAATCCGCTAAAGTGTTGTCATAACGACTTTAAGTACTAGGCCGCTAAAATACAATTTTGCGGACTCTAAACAGTTCTAAAAGTAATCATTTTTCGGAGCTAACACTAAAAAAACAACTTTTTTAACAACTTTTGTTTTTGGACATCGTCATGGGTTCTCCTAATAAGACGAAATTTCTTCAGTCAAAATTGAATATTAAAAGTTTTAATTTTATACTAGGAGGGCCCGGCGTGCTTCGCTACGCTTATAAATAAAGTTTTTGCGTAGACATTTTGTTGACGTAGAAGCAATGATTTCAAAAAGTGGTAATGAGAAATGCTAGCATATAATTTTTAATTTTTCTTTTTAAATATATGAGCAATTTCACGCAAGTTCAGCAAATTTTTGGGAAATTTTGATTTGACCCCTTTTAATTTTGATTATTTTTTGTTTATAGATAGTCTTTCATAAATAAAAATACAAGTTCTCTTAGAATTTTTTTTTTCGACAGGGTGCCCCTCAATTTTTTGCTATTTTGTGATGTGAGTGCATTTTGACGAGCGATTGTAGAAAAACTACTCAATCGATTTTCATAAATGATATGTCTTTGAATAGGTATTAGAACAAAGTTTTTAAAAATGTACACTGTTAATTTTTTGAAATATTTTTTAACGGTGTAACATAAGAAAAAAACGGTGTAATTGAAGAAAAGATGGCGCAACAACCTTTTTTTTTTTTTTTTTTAAACTCAATTGAAGCTTATTTTATATCTAACAACTTGTGAAAGTTTAATACTAGCGATATTTTTTGTTTTAAAGATAAAATTCGTTGTGCATATGACTGTCGGGAATCAGTTTTTTTTGTTTTGGAGGAAAATTATAAAAATGGCATTATAAACTAAAAGATTTTTTTTTTATGTTAAATATCAAATATTTTATTATTAAATGAACTTTTTAAAATATTATAAAAGTTATATAAGTACAATAAAGAAAATATGAGCAATTTCAGCATAAATCCACAAAAGCGCTTATTGCTATGTACATTAAATGAAGCTTATAGGAGTTTAAAAATAAGTTTTCCGTTGTGAAAATAGGATTTACTAAATTCACGTCGCTTTGACCACAAGAATGTATAAAATTATCCCAAGGAGTTCATAATGTGTGCGTGTGTAGCATATATCTAAATATGAAACTAATGATTTAACACTCTAAGATGTCTCGGATTACTGATGCTGCTTTCCAGAATTATAAAACATTAATTGACTTTGTTTCATGTGGTGAATTAACAGAAGATTGTCATACTTTGAAGTGCAATGAATGTTCAAAAAACTTCAACAACTGAAGGAAAGATTACTAAATGATTTTGACGTTAAAGGAATCCTTCAAGTCAAATACCAACAATGGATTACCACTGATCGATTCAATTTGGATACTTTAATAGAAAATGTAGAAGAATTTATAAAAAAATTTGTTTACCGTTTACAAATTTTGATACTACACAACTTTATAGCAAAACAGCAATCTACATTCATTGAGGAAAGAAAAAAAAATTAGAACCAGGAGAGTGCTTTGTTCAAGGGGATTTTTCTGAAAGCTACGTCTTCATAATTCAGGATTCGGTTCAAGGTTATCATTATAATAATTCACAAGCTACTATTCATCCATTTGTCCTTTATTTTAAAAGTGCTGCAAGTGAATATATACAGCACCGAAGTTTTATACTCATTTCGGATATAAACGATCACAACAGTACTACAGTCCATCTTTTCATTACAAAACTTATTGATATTCATCAGAACGCAATTCACTAGTTGTGGAATGAATACAATTACAATGGAAGACATACGCATGGAATTTATAACACCGACATAACTAAAAATAAACATAACCTAATTAAATTCAATTGTGTCGACTGTCGGCACTTGGCGAAACATTTTAATATAAATTAAAAACTAAATGCGAAATATAAAAACAAGTGTTATTAGTTTTTAATTTATATAACCTAATTAACTTATGCCATCATAAAAAAGACTTTAAAGTTGATGCAGAATGGCATTTTCATGCTACCAGCCATAGCAAGGGAGATTGCGATGGGATTGTTGGTACACTGAAGCGTGCTGCACACCGTTACAGTATGGGGAGCAGAGATTTTATTGATTTTATTGAGATTTGAGATTTTATTTAAAATGGGAATCTACTATGAACTTTGGATACGCCGATAAAAATGAATATCAATTAACAAAATAAAAATTACAAAATCGATATAAAAATGCGATTACTATAAGTAATCTACAAGAATCTACTCAAAAATTTCATTCTTTTGTACCACTAAGACAATAATTGCAAAACTGTTTTCCTCTAAAAAGAAACTTTTGAATGTAAAATAAGTTAATAATTTTTAATAACTATATTTATTTTCTTTAACCTACATATATAATTTGTATGGTATTTTAAAAAGTTTATTCAATAATAAAATATTTGTAATTTAATGTTAAAATACAATCTTTTACTTTATGATTCCATAATAACATAATACGAACATAATGCTTCTCCAGTCAAAAGTTCCTAAATAGATTTTGTTATTTATACGGCTTTTTTGTTTGCAGTCGAGACTGTCAAATTATTTTTTATAAGAGTGACAAGTGATTACTAAAAGTGATAAATAAACATTTCATTTTTTTATGCCATCTAATACAAAGAAAATAATTGCAGAAGTGTTTTCCTATTCAAAAGAAACTTCTGTTTGTAAAACAAGTAAATCATTTTTAACAATTGAATTTTTTTTTTTATTGTACTACATATATAATTTTTATAATATTTTAAAAAGTTTATTTAATAATAAAATATTTGATATTTAACATAAAAAAAAATCTCTTAGTTTATAACGCCATTTTTATAATTTTCCTTCAGAACAAAAAAAACTGATTCCCGACAGTCATATGCACAACGAATTTTATCTTTAAAACAAAAAATATCGCTAGTACTAAACTTTCACAAGTTGTTAGATATAAAATAAGCTTCAATTGAGTTTAAAAAAAAAAAAGGGTGTTGCGCCATCTTTTCTTCAATTACACCGTTTTTTTCTTATGTTATATCGTTAAAAAATATTTCAAAAAATTAACAATGTACATTTTTAAAAACTTTGTTCTAATACCTATTCAACGACATATCATTTATGAAAATCGATTGAGTAGTTTTTCTACAATCGCTCGTCAAAATGCACTCACATCACAAAATAGAAAAAATTGAGGGGCACCCTGTGAGGACCCCTGGTCGAAAAAAAAAAATTCTAAGAGAACTTGTATTTTTTATTTATGAAAGACTATCTATAAACAAAAAATAATTAAAACTAAAAGGGGTCAAGTTAAAACGATGTTGAATCTTCGTGAAATTGCTCATATGAATGAAAAATAATCAGAACTCTAGCTGATCAGTTCGGATATATGAAAAATTAGCGATCAAATAAGTTTTCAAGTAAGCTTATTTGATTTCTAACTTATTTGATCGCTAATTTTTCATATATCCGAACTGATCAGCTGGAGTTCTGATTATTTTTCATTCATATATTTAAAAAGAAAAATTAAAAATTATATGCTAGCATTTCTCATTACCACTTTTTGAAATCATTGCTTCTACGTCAACAAAATGTCTACGCAAAAACTTTATTTATAAGAGTAGCGTGGCACGCCGGGCCCTCCTAGTATCTATTATCAAGAGATGCACCACGTACATCAACACTCATATCATTATCACATAGACGATACAAAGGATAACCATTCACAGATTCTTTAGTATTTTCAGAAAAAGGTTTTGGAAAATTCTTACTACATTTACCATCTCTCATACTAACAGGATTTAGAGCACCACATGGTCCAAGCATCATATGAAATTTCACATATTCATGTAATTTAGGAAAAAGAATGGAATCAGAGATTTCAGTACATACAAATTTATGAATCATTTCATTTCCATCAATTCTATCTTCATCTGACAAATTTAACAAACACATCTGCAGTAACATTCTCAGGTCTTGCACAAAATTCATGCATTGATTTAAAAGAACGAACAAATCTCGCGCATAAGAAAAACTTCACATACATTGGCATTTTTAAAAATTAAAATGAAGAACAGAACAAAATTATTCACATGCATTCACGTCAGTGTACATAAGAAAACTAAAATATAAAATACAACCAGCATTGCATCATCTAACAAATTTAACAAACACATCAGCAGTAACATTCTCAGGTCTTTCACAAAATTCATGCATTGATTTAAAAGAACGAACAAATCTCACGCATAAGAAAAACTTCACATACATTGGCATTTCTAAAAATTAAAATGAAGAACAGAATAAAATTATTCACATGCATTCACGTCAGTGTACATAAGAAAACTAAAAAATAAAATACAACCAGCATTGCATCATCTGACAAATTTAACAAACACATCAGCTGTAACATTCTCAGGTCTTTCACAAAATTCATGCATTGATTTAAAAGAACGAACAAATTTCGCGCATAAGAAAAACTTCACATACATTGGCATTTCTAAAAATTAAAATGAAGAACCCAACAAAATTTTTCACATGTATTCACGTCAGTGTACATAAGAAAACTAAAATATAAAATACAACCAGCATTGCATCATCTGACAAATTTAACAAACACATCAGCAGTAACATTCTCAGGTCTTGCACAAAATTCATGCATTGATTTAAAAGAACGAACAAATCTCACGCATAAGCAAAACTTCACATACATTGGCATTTCTAAAAATTAAAATGAAGAACAGAACAAAATTATTCACATGCATTCACGTCAGTGTACATAAGAAAACTAAAAAATAAAATACAACCAGCATTGCATCATCTGACAAATTTAACAAACACATCAGCAGTAACATTCTCAGGTCTTTCACAAAATTCATGCATTGATTTAAAAGAACGAACTAATCTCACGCATAAGAAAAACTTCACATACATTGGCATTTCTAAAAATTAAAATGAAGAACAGAATAAAATTATTCACATGCATTCACGTCAGTGTACATAAGAAAACTAAAAAATAAAATACAACTTGTAAATACACTGAGATTTTATTAGAATTTTTTACTAATATACTACGCATACGATACGTTAATTACTACCCACTACCAAAGAATATATTAAAAAGAAAATATAAAAAAATAAATTTCATCATTCATATAATCAACATTATTACGCATATAATCTCTTTTATTCCGACGACTCGATCTATCCTTCCATGTACGAAGACATAAGAAGACTAAAATGAAATTCCATCTGCCGAAGAATATATAAAAAAGAAAATATAAAAAAAGAAAATAAATTTTTAAGTTTTAAATTTAATTTCGTTTTTGTATGTATGTAAACTTATAATTCATATGTATATAAATAGTTTTTCGTATATAATAACTTTTTTATTTATGATCCGAAAAATCCCCAAAAATCTCTAAAACCTAAGTTACAGTAATATCAGTTAGCACTGAAAATTTGAAATCAATCGAAATTCGAATAAAAAAGACTTAGGCTCCACAAAATTTTTCGTTAGCGTATTAATATATAAGATTTTAAAACTTGTTTAAAAGCGTAGAACACAAGAGTTTTCAAAAATGTTATTCAACATGTAATACTCTAGTCCCTGGGCCCACGCGGATTTTATTTGATGGTTACCTCATATTTTTTTTCTTCGTGAGTGGCCTGTCTTTGAAGAGTCCGAAAGCTTTTGTTCTGCCATTTTCGTCGATTCGGCTGCTTTTTTGTTCCGTAAGCTCCGAAAAATACCGTTTGCCCCCATCTTGTAAATTTGCTACCACAATTTTTTTTTAACTATGGAAATTTGTTTTAGAGCACGAGGATAACCTTACAAGGACAAGGTTACACTCGTATTCTAAAACAAATTTCAACGACCTATAGTTAAAAACAAATTGTGGTAGCGAATTTTCGCTTCGAATCGCTGGCAATTGGCATTTTTCGGAGCTTGCCGAACAAAAAAGCGATCGAATCGAGGGAAAGGACGAAACAAAAGTTTTCGGACTCGTCAAGGACAGGCGTTTACGAAGTATAAAATATGTGGTATGGTAATCATCAAATGAAATCGGCGTGAGCCCAGGGACTACTACGCGAAGAGCCAAAGCCAAACAGTGTAATTTTTAGGTGTTCACCAGTGTTAAATTTAAATTAAACATTTTATTAAATATACATAATTTATAAAAATTCAATGAAATTTTTAAAAAATATACTAACTTTTATATGTGCTAACATAACCTAACCACTATTGTCATGGTAAATAATATATTTGATCAAAGGAAATATATCTCAAATCAAATATGATTTCTGATAGGGGTCGGATATGGAAAGATGTTAAGACAGGACTCTAAAGTGCTTTTGATAAATGTGTGAGTTGGCTAGGTCAAACTGATGTCTATTGAACAAACAAAAATTTAGACAGTGAAGTAAAACAATATCAGTATTGTGCCACTAGATTTAAATAAAATGAAAATAGCCGCCTTATCAAGAAAACTGAAAAGGAACTATGAGATAGTAATCACTTGCTCCTGATTCAGAGTGTAAGCTCACGGAATGAGTTGCATTTTTTCTCGTAGTGCCTTTAATATATTGAGACTGTTTTTCAAACAAAAATCAAAGAAAATATGTTTATTTGTGAATATGTTAAGACAAGCTAAAATTGATAATTTTGGGTCATTGAATGGATTATTCAAAATTTGATAATTTTGGATGAAATTGTAGCTGTTGATGTTTATATCAGTGTGACTACAAAGCTTGGATTTGTGGAGTGGCGGTAGTGTGAGTTTTTTTATATATATTAATCTGTAATCTCATACTACTTAATTTTAATTTCTTTCTTTTTACATAATTACTTATTTAATAATTTTTTGGATAATCGATATCTCAAACCAAGCTTTGCTTAAAGAAAATCCGCTATTTCTATGCCATTTTTTTTGCCATTAAAAGTTCAATCTGATAATTTGGAGTCGGAAACAAAAGCTGAACCTAACAGTTTTATTTTAGTTTCTTGTTTTCTTTTTGGTTTTCGAATAAATTTTAAATTGTTTTGATTTAAAATATAGTTGCTAGAAAAGCGGAGATCTCACCGTTGTGCTCATAGGTCGCCTATGTCTGTGAATATGCGATAAAAAGTTAAATCTAACAAACTGTTTGCATCAAATAATTAAAAAGAAAAGGCAGTTTTGAGGACTTCTGAAAGAAGTGACAACTTAAAACTGTGAAATAGCTGTGTTTTTATCGTCTACATACAACACAATCTCTACTTACTTTACCACACTTAAATCGAACAAGAAATCAAATTAAAAAAAAAATGAAATAAAAAACAAATTATAAATCAAGTAAATGAGAATAAGAAATAAGAAAATAACAAATGATTACAATTTATCTCACTCTCTTTTAATATATATTTAATATTTAATATTTATTTAGCGTGACGATGACTCGAATATATAAATTTTTCCAAAACAAAACCGAACAACGCGCCTAAAGAAGTTTTTACTTCAAAAATGGTACATTAATCACTAACAGAAAATAGAAAAAAAATGAAAAAAGAAAACAACAACAAAAATTATAAAAAAACAGAATAGCCATGAAACATTTCTTTTAAAAACTGAATAAAATATTGAGTTATCGTAAAAACTTCCTGAATGCATTCTAAATTTTACTTCGTTTTGACGTCACACTGTGCTAAAAGACAATAGAAATAACTTGAAAAAACTACACTATCAATAAATTTAAATACCGTAAATTGTCCGCAGCCTCAAACTGTGTTTAAATCAATCCTTTGTGATAAAGATGTCAACTCATATTGAAAGAGAAATATATACTCAAATAGTAGTTTTTATTTTTTTAATTTATTTCACGGGAATGAAAGTATGTAAAATAATGATGGGAAAATCAATATTTTATTATTTTTAACACCACCTGCCAAAAAAATAGTTAATTTTCTTTTTAATATCGGAATGATAATAATTTGAACGAACGGAAAAAGACAGCAGCAATAACTTTAAAAAACTGCAATCAATTTAAAATTTGTAAAAAAAATTTTTATGATTTTTATGAATTCATGAATAAAAAAACAATGATTTTAATGATATTCAATAAACATTAGAAAAAAGCAATAAAAAAATGTACCACTCCAGGAATTGAACTCTCGACCTACAGAACCTCTGTCGACCGCGATACTCATATTGCAATTTGAAACGTTACGTCCGTAAAGAGGTGTTTTATATTTTATATTTATTTAGCGTGATGATGACCCAAATATATAAATTTTTCACATATACAAAATCGCACAACGCGCCTAAAGAAGGTTTCTTTTTAAAAATATAATTAATTGGTCAAACAGAATTTTAAAATAACTGTTTGTAGCAAAACATTATGGCTTGTATTTCATTCTTTTTTTTGCAGTGAAAGAATTGACGGTCTGGTGGAAGTATTATGTAATCAACAAAAAACATAGAGGCATTCTAATACACATTCAGAACAACCCAAATCTAGTAGAATGTCAGCTAAAACGAGAGCTGCTCTATTCAACATTCATCGTTTGAAGCTCAAAAGAAGGTTTATCCTACCTTAACTTAATCCAAATCCTTAACTTAATTAAAGACCTCTGCCAATGCGCTCATCTCTCATACCTTATACACATTATTTGCGGTCTGGCGTTTGGGAAATATAAATGATTTAGTACTCTTCATTAATGGTAAGCAATGATCTTTAAATCCAATTCGAAAAATAAAAGGACAACATAGTCAAATACTGTAGTGTATTGTCGGATATTAAAGGCGTTGGAAGTCACATCGATTCAATCAAATCAGGAGTAATTTAGCAAAATCATAGTCTTGTTCGTCAATTCAATTTCTGTTTCTTTGCACGATGCTTGTTTATTCAAAAATAGATGTATATGGTGAACCAAACATAGATGCTATGGTATATATAAATTCAGAGTAACTCACAGAGAGTATTTCGCCTTTGAGATACAAAATGCGAATTCTATCTTCGGATATAATTTTAAGACCACCAAAATTATAATCTGCTTAAAACATGTTGGACTCTTTGAAGAGCTGTGGGTCTTATTTTTAATATATTAATCTAAACTTACTTGTTGGAACTGCCTACAGCTGAGAAAAGTTCATGACATAATATAATTTCCCAATGTTCGAGCTAGCCGACAGAAACATTTGATAACCAGCGTTAATTTATTGTAACTTTTTTTCGGTAAACGTTAAAAATATCTTTGAATTATTAACACCGTAAATTTTAAATTTAAAAATAAGTATATTTGCAATCAAAAATGATCATATGTAATCTAATCTGCCATTGATGAAATTTTTTACCGAAATTGCATTATTTAACAATAAAAAATATCGAATACCTCCTTAAATTAAATAAGTTTTTGCAACCTCGTTGATATAAATAAAATAAAAATTCAAACCAAAATATACAGTCCAACAAAAATACAGATAATAAATTGCAACATCCGGTCAATTTGAAAAATTGGGAGTGAAAATAAATCTTTTAGATAATAAATTGTTTATTTGTATATTTTGTTGAGTTTTTATTTTTATTTTGTTAACTCTCTAATGAAAAACGAAACAAAAAACCACAACTTTAAAATATAAATTTTGCAAACGTTATAGGTACATACTATATAGTATTCAAGCAAATTTACTTCACATAAAAGGAATTCTCTAAATTTATGAATTTACAACGTGATCACGATCGCAAAACAGCAAATAAAAAAAATTTGCAACAAAAACCGTATTTTGAAATCCAACAAAACCAACCGAAATTACTTTAAATTGAAAAAATAAACGAAATAAAAAAAGGTTAAAGTTTACTTACACATTAATTTTGGATAGTTATTTCTTTTGTTTGTGAATAAGGACATTCAGACACACAATTATTGATCTTAAAAATAAAAAAAGCAATCAAATGAAACATATACCAGATTTTAAAAACTGCTTTTGTTTTTACTGAAAACACGGGATTTTTGACAAATGATTTTTGATAATAAAAAAACTTAGTTATTTTAAAATAATTCATCAATCAAAATTAAAAAAAAAACTATCAATTTCAAGGATATTAAATACGTTTTAGGTACAAATATTTCAACTACTTAATTTTTATTATTTTTTAATTTTACGAAATAATATAATAAGATCTTTGATCAAGATAAAAACGTATTTCTTAATGGGTAAATCTTGTCGCGAAAAAAAGCGTCACATCAATTAGAATTTTTTTTTTATAAATTTAATAAACGATCTTCTTTAATTTGTTCGGAACAAAAAAATAAATATAAATAAAAAAAGGATAAATTATTTAAATTATATTTAAGAATATAATACTTATATATTCTTATATATAAAGAAAAAAAACACAACACAAGACATGAGCTTTTGGTTATTATTTTTGTCTTTTAATTGGTTTCGATTATTGAAAACTGAAAAATATTCAAAAACAAACTAAAAAAAATACAGAAAAGGAAATAATTTGTCTAGACTTGATTTTTGATTTTACTTTTGTTTGTGTAAACTTATTTGTCTTAGGGACAGATTATTCCCTTTTTTTTTATATTGTATTGTCCTTGATGTATTGAACAAAAAATTAACCATTGGGCGCCTTTTAATAACTTTTAGATCAAAATCATTACTTGGGTATAAGAATGTGAGTAACTTAATTCTTGTACCTTCATATTCATTCAATTGGAATTTCCATTACATATGTATATGTATTATTATTGTACTTGCAAACAGTATAATTTTCTCGGACGCTTGTGCGTGAAAAATAAGTAGGATGTTATTAGTTGATTTAAATTTTTACGATATTAATTTGATAAAGAGTGTCTGTCAAAACAACTACCTTTTAAAACCCAAGGTCTCTTGGGCCCACAACAAAATGCGTTCTGAGGACGCAACAATCTAATTTTTTGTTCTGTTAAAGAATGTATAACTAAACAATAAATTATATAATAAAATGAAACATGAAACAGTATATTGTAGAACTTAAGTTATTTACTTAGAAATAAAGACGAGAGCGAAGCTTCTCTAAACCTTACCCATTAAATGCAAACTCGTGTTCGTCGGACTTGAAGATCGTGCCTGATTTATCAGCACACCTACATTCCGGTCATACAAAGTATAAACACAAGTATTAAGGTCGATGCTCTAATGTTATATCAAAAATGACGTACCGCGAGACAACCACAAAAGAGTGTTTTGGCACGTCTCAACTGTAGTAAGAAAAAAATCACCAGTTCACAAACAATTCTGATTCCACTCCGGAATCGGCAATCGGGACCGCATGAAACTCCGACAGTAACTCTAACATGTCAACAGTAACCATCACGTCAGATATACACCGAAAAGATATACACCGATATACACCGAAATATCCAAGTGTCCAATACAGGTCGACTAAGTGACCTTAACCCGGATGTCCTTCGATTCGATCATCAGCCCCAATACCTTCTTGCCACAAACAGAAAGCGTAAGAGAGTACTAAAAAAGAAAGGCCTTTCTGAAGAGGAAGCCATACAAGTCTGTGCCCTTTCCAAATCTTTTAACCTGGCTACCCTAGTTAAAGGTGGGCTACCAAAAATTTAGCTCTGGAGGTAGTAGATGGAAGAAAGAACACCGGTACCAAGAGTAGCAAGAGGGTCCGATCCGTGGCATCGAAAGACTCTCCACAGTCAGCTAAATCTGGTGTTAAACGGCTCTGGTCATCTTCCAGCAACCGACCATAGCATGGACTAGGGGACACTGCAAGTAATATTGCGATTACAATTGTACCTCCAAAATTCAACCATGTCACTAAGCGCATCAAAGTCTACATCGCTGCTGAAGACTTTCCAACCACCCTCCTGAGTTCTGAACAACTCAGCGGCGAGCTAAAAAGACAACTCATGGACTTGGTAGTAGAGCACGAATTCGAGGTTATTAAACCTCACTTCGAAGGCTGCTACCAAAAATATGGTTGGTTGCTGCTTAACTGTGCCGATAATATATCGACGCAATGGGTTGCAAATGCGGTACCGATAACGTTGGGGAAGGTACAGGTACGTACGTTAAAAGAGGACGAGCTACTTCGACCTTCTAAGCTCATAGCTAACCTTCCAGACTGCGCCAAAGAATCAACAGAGAATATTCTAGGGCGACTCGGGGCTCAAAATCCGGATATTAGGCCTAGATCATGGACCATGAACCTAACACTGCGATACTAAAAGAACATTTACCGAGTTCTACCAAGAACGCATCAGCCACTGGTAGCACTACTTTGGGTTTTCAGTCGCTAGTGAAGGACCATCCACATCTGCTTCTCTAAGGAGCATTTCTAGCACCTCCAAAATTTGACAACCAAATCCTCCTCAATCGTAAACAATCACGTGTCAAAATAACCAGCTTAATCCCGAACGAACGAACTGTTTTGTCCAAGAGAACTAAGACAGCGACACGCAAAAAACGTGACCTGCCGAAATCCCCGCTAGAACACCATATCCGTGTGGAGGAAAAAAAGGCCTAAAGTATAAGCAGCGTTCAAATTAACCTGCAAAGGTCAGCAATGATCTGCGCTAATTTGAACCGCTTTATCCAACAGGATGCTCACTTAATTGTGTTCATCCAGGAACCATGGGCAGATAGTAAAGAAATAAGAGGCCTATCGACCAACAAAACATACAACTGATATACTTATCAATCCAGGAAAGACCCAGAACTACGGTGCTCTTTGGTCAATCAGATCGTTCGGTCCGTTCAAATCCCCAGAAGGCGACGGAATATTATCGATCTTCCTGCAAAGAGGTTTAACTACCATTATCTCATGCCTCGTTCCCATGCAGCGTTTTTTTATAGCCAGTTTTAGTCTTACATACATTCCTTAGATATGGAGAGAAGCTAGAGTAGTATTCATGCCCAAGCCAGAAAAGACATCAAACGAAGCCAAATCATACAGAGCAATAATTCTTACATATTTTCTTTTGAAAACAATGAAAAGGTGATGGACTATTATATTCGGCATGTATGTCTTAAGCTAAACCCTCTCAACTCATGCCAACATGCATACCAACCAAACCAAGAAATCTACGAAAACAGCATTGCATAAAGTCGTGAAAGAGATTAAAAGCACACTAAAATATTAGGAGGCACTTGTGTGCATATTTATGAACATACAAGAGGTCTTTGATAATGTACATTTCCAAGTTATTGCGAAAATGGTCACTAAGAAAAATCTAAACACGCACATTTTGACGTGGATTATGCTACAGATTCGGAGAATTAAAGCTATACCAGGAAATACATCGGTAACTGTCACGGCTTCTAGAGGGTGTCCCCAGAGAGGTGAACTCTCTCCATTGCTCTAGCTGTTAGTCGCTGATGATCTTCTAAATAGGCTGAAAAATTCTGGCTTCGCAACTGTAGGCTACGCCGACGATATAGCAGTCATGCTGAGAGGTAAATCTGACTCTACTGTCAGTGAACGAACCCAGGAAGCACCGCACCGGACTTCGTCAATACACTAAAACTAGTACCGTAGTCTTTACTAAAAGAAGGAGTTTTAATTTTAATCTTTATGAGTTTAACGGTTAACGAATACAAGTAGTCAAAGACATTAACTATTTGGGTGTGATCCTTGATAGTAAGCTCACTTAGAACTCACACCTAAAACATATCTCTGACAAACCAAATAAGACTTTCTTCTCGTGTATAAAAACTTGTTTGGAAAAACCATGCGGTTTAAGCCCCAAAATGATACTTTGGTTACATCAAAGTATAATAAAACCTATACTGTCATACGCAGCTTTGGTCTGATGATCAAAACCAAACCAGATATTTGCTCAGACATGCTCACAAAAATACAGAGACTTGTGTGCCTCTGTGCCACAGGTGCTTTCAGTACACACCAACATCTGCAATGGAGGTACTTCTCCTACTACCTCCATTGCATCTATACATCAGATCTGCAGCAGCATCTAGTGCTCACAGACTGCGGCTAACCGGTCATCTAACGATCCTCTCGGAACTGCAAAACGAAGTGGAGACCTACTACATTTCGGACAATATGTCAAATATCACTGATCTCTAGACGGTTTGTTATCAAAATAGGAGTCAGGGAAGGAATCGAGAGCTACTTTCAAACACGAATATCCAATGCCATCATCTGGTATACAAATGGATCCCAAACCAATTAAGGCAATGGTGCAGGGGTGTGGACCCAGAGTCAAACAGGCGTTAGGGTGTCTCTGCAACAGTACTTGAAGTCAAAACCTTTGCCATCATCTACCGTGCAATGTTGTTGCCGAAAAAGAATACTGCAATACAGATATATACATTCTTTCTGATAATTCAAAGCTAGTTAGGAAATGCTACCAGAATCTACAAAAACTTGCAGAAACTAACCGCGTTAGACTTGTGTGGGTACCTGGTCACACAGGAGTATACGGCAATGTAGTAGCAGACTTGTTAGCCAAGAAGGGCGCCACTACAAAGTCCATTGGTCCCAGACCGTGCTTTTTGATTAACCAATACTTTGCTCAAATGCGTTATCCACAATAAAAAAAAACAAAAAATAAAAATTGCAGAAAAAAGCTAAAATTGGGTTGCCAGCTAACGGAATAATTTTCAACCATGTGACTTACTGTCTTCCTTAATGGTTGAGGCGTACATTTAGAGTTATATGGAGACATATTTCTTCAAACGGGAAAAGGTACGATATCAATAGTTAATCCTTCGTTAAATGGAGATTAAGGGTGGTACCATTGATTAAATAGAGTTCTGCCAGCACACTTAAGATATCTGATCGGCTAGATATATTTTCTAGTGATTTAGGGTAGCTTAAGGTAACTTCTTGTCAATAGCAGGGACTAAGATATTCGGGGTTGTCACACCCTTAAATAAAAAGTTAACAGAAAATTTACAAATCAATAAAAACCGATCTATCGCCTTGAACTATTAGAAAACAATTTCAAAAATGTCGTCATAAAAACTATGCAAATTTTTGAGTTTGAATTCGTATTCTTATCGTATTCGTATTATAAAAAATGTCAAGTTACTTAATAGTTATTTATGCAATAAGTGCAATAAACATTTTTGCACGTGTTGCATACAACATTTTTCTATGATAATGCAAAAAATGCTTTAATATTATTTCTTAAAATAATGAGATAAATTTTGAATAAATAATAAAAGCTAAGTAAACCTTGAAATATTTTTTTCCCCCAAATATTAAAACAAAATCATTCTTTTGCATTTGCTTAACTGAATAGTCGTGAATTTAACAAAAAAAAAATCTGTTTTATTATGATGAATAACGAAGATGGTGACCAAAATGAAGAATTACATTGTACTCCACCTGAGATATAGCTATAATGCAGCATTATCAAATCTTCTTCCTAATAAATCGAAAATACTATATGAGTTGATATATAGTAGATTTTTAGATTGGTGCTCTAAGAAAAAAGCAGAACGGTTAACAGAAAATGTTGTTCTGGCCTATTTTTCTGAGCGTTCCAAAAATGTTAAGCCTTCAACTTTATGGTCCGAATATTCAATGATAAAATCATGCCTTACTATTAAACAGAATGTTGACATAAGGAACTACAAAAAATTGTTAGCATTTTTAAAGAAGAATTCTAATGAATTTCAGGCAAAAAAACCAAAGGTTTTTATTAGAGAGGAACTTTATAAGTTTTTAAAAGAAGCCCCAGACACGGAATTTTTAATGAAAAGGTAAAATTTGAATAACATAACAATATTTTATACTAGATTTTAAATTCATATTATATCAAATATCATAATAAGATGCATAAAATAAGATAATAAGATACATCAAATCGAGCATCAAAAAAGTTATAAACTATAATTCAATATGATTTTAGGTCGTAGCCATATTCGGTATAGCTGGAGCATGCCGTAGAGATGAGTTTCAGAAAATGACCTTAAAAGACATTGAGAACATGGTTCTCTACTGTGCGTTAAAGTTCCACGTTCCAAGACAGACAAAGAAAGAAGTTTTGTAGTAAGAGGGGAGGTGGAGGATGGTTTAAATCTTATTGACATATATAAAATTATGGCCAACAAATGCTCCTCATGATCGTTTTTTTGTAGGCTACAGAAACCAAAAATGAACAGTTCAACCGATTGCTGTAAATACATTTGCTAAAGTTCTTTACGAAATAGCTAAATTTCTTAATCTAAACTCTCCAGACCTTTATACAGGTCATTGTTTTCAAAGATCGTCAGCCTCATCACTTTCTGATATTGGTGCTGACATACTTAGTTTAAAGCGACACGGTGGGTGGAACTCCTCGACAGTAGTGGGAGGATCCGTAGAGCAATCGTTGGGAAATCGCATAAGCATTGCAAAACAGATTTTAATGGGGGAAGCGGAATCCTCTTAAAAAATTAGGATGAATTCAATGCGTTTGTCGGAAGCAAAATACATTTGCTAATAATGAGCAACAGATTTACCCTGGTGAAGCCAAAACATCAACAATCAGTTTAAATTTATTGAACTCAAATGAAATAAATACTGAAACAACTGTTACTGATGTTGATGACAAGAAAAATTCTATGATCAAGAATTTCAATGTTAAGAATTGTACTAATTGTACCTTTCATTTCAATGTGATCACAAAATGAATATAGTCAAAATATTTTTCAATTTATTATTTAAAAATTATTATAATTTACTTACTGGTATTTAAAATTAATTTTTATTCGCCTGCATATTAAAATGTTACTTTATTATTGTGATTTGCGGCTTTAAAGTATCACTTTTCAACTATTGAAATTTGTATTTGTTTAAATTCTATGAAAAATAAAAATTTTTATCAAAGCAACCCTTAAATTCAAAATTTCATTATCCAAATAAAATAGTTGTTATCATTTGTTGTCATAGCTACACAATAATTTGGAAAAAATAATAAATATTTTGTCAAAGGTTACTTGTTCCACATATTTTTATTTTAAAATTAATGAAAATTAATAACTATTAACTAACACAGTTCATAACTATGACAACAAAAAATGGTGTTAAAAAGTGACACTTTACGACCGCAAATTACAGTACTTAATTTAATATTTAGGCGAACAAAAAAAATTTTATCGTTGCATATGTCGTGGGCTGTAGTTTAATGTACAATTAGTTTGGTAAAATAATAATTAGATTAACAACTTCTGCACATACTAAAAGTTATAGTTATAAAGATTTAACCATCCTATTATGTAATTTATTGAAGCAGCAAAAAAGTTTTGTAATAAAGCGTAAGCACAAAACGACTGTGTAAATTTTACCGCAGTAAATTTTTATTGAGTATAAGTAGAAATATATGCCAAAGATTATACACATGTTGCTGTAGACAAATCACTTTCACTTTGGCCAGTGATATCTCACTCCTATTGGTATTGGTTACGTTATCCCGTTTGCTAATAGCAGGAACTAGAGCACGCAGGTATGACAAACCGGTAGATGAAAAATTTATAATTCTTAAAATCTGAAAACTAGTATTCTAATTTCATCCCAGTAGAATGAAACAAAACTGCATATAACTGAAAATTATTTGCACTTAAATTATGAATCCAAAACCATCTAACAAAATAACTCCATAAAATCAACTTATTATCCTATTTCAGTTTTTACTCTATATAAAATAAAAATCAATGGCAAAAACATTCAAAGAAACTCCCTAAATCAAGTTATTATTTAATTTTTTCACCTGCCTCAATAATAACAATTGGGCCATACAAGTATCACGAAACCTTTCATTAAAATATCTTTCATCAAAATAAATGAGGTTGGGGTTGTTCAAGAATTTAATAAATGTGAAATTGTAACCTTTGATTTTCGTGTTAGCATGTGTACTGATTTGTTGTGATATGAATAGAAATGGCGCGATGAGAGATGCTGTTTTTAAAGTGAAGAAAATAATTTTTCATTCAACTGGATCTGTATTTGAGATCATGTGAGGGTGATCAGTGTATATTTGAAGTGAAACTATGATAGAAAATTTCTGCTAATAAAATATCGAGCATTATGTTCGATCAATTCAATCATTAGATACAATGCAAAATAAAATTATCAATTTTGATTTTGAGATTTAAATTGTTTAACTATCTTAAACTTTTGTGATTTTGAAGGTTTAAAATGGGAAAAACAATAAAAACAAAAAAACATTAAATAATCAATAAAAATAAAAATAGAGAATTTTTTTATTAACTAATTTATCATACTATTATTTTTGATTTTTTAATCTTAGCCTAAACCTACATATACAAAAAATATTGGCGACGTTGATGCATAGTCTGTCTTCACCACAGCTTGGGAAACAAACTACAAAGTGTCTTGATACATAGTGTGCTTATATTCATCACATTCTTTAATCAATAACTATTGTTTTTATTCTATTTCGCAAAGTTCATATTTATAAAACAATAGGTGCTTCGGAGGTGAGGTAGCCACCACTTTACCCATCCCATCCGAAATCAGTCACAGCAGTGGTATTGGAGACATTAAAGTTTTTTTTTGTTTTTATTCATATAATTTGTTTTGTTTCATGATAATTGATTTTAATTTTCTGTAAAATCTGTCTGTTATACTTATGTTAATGTTAAGTTTGTTTTCGATAAGAGATCTCCCTAATCGAAATGCGTTGGTGAAAAAACCATATGCATTTCTTTTTGTTTTATTTAAAAACGTTTGATTTTATTTTGTTTCATTTTGTTTTATAAAAGTTCAAGTATAACAGCACAGCACTTATAAAAAGGAAAGTTACACAATGTTTTGGTAAACATACAAATACAACAAAAAAATTGTTTGGAAAAGCTACGAATTTTTGTTTAAAATCAGGATTTTGCACCCAATGCTTAGTAGAAAATAAACATCATTTACCGTCGGTTACCAGTCGGTTGAAATTAAAGCTGAAACGAGTTGGTATTTTCGTTATTTATTTAGTATACGCACTTCATCCCTCATTAGTTAAACATCGAAATGATATGAACCGTTTTTTTTTTGAAAGTGGTATAAGTCCATTTTTGAAAAAAATTGAGTTAGTGGTAGTTTTAAAAAGATAATGATGGCCTCTTTCTACATATATACCCATACCTTCAATAGAGCCCGATTTGGGGTGGAGAGGGGGTGGAGAAATGGCTAAAGATCGATTTCAACATTTTATTTGTTTATATCAATAGAACTTTGTGAATAACTTTTGTTAATTTTATTTTTTTTTTAAACTAGAATCTTTTATCTTTAAAATAAAACAAAACAGAAGTTTCTATCTTTAATAGAACGGAAGTTATGAATTTTTGAAAATAACTCATCAAGAAATTTAGAGCCGCTATATTTTCCAAAAAAAAGAAAATCCTCAGGAATGCAATTATTATTTTTTTATTGTTTATTAAAAATAAAAGAAAATTGGTCATTATTAACCTACGTAGTTTTTTATTATTATTTTTGACCTACGCTGAGAAAAATTACTTCTCATTAGAGCAATTGAGTAAATAATGACGATTTCTCAGGTTAGTATAGTTAGAAAACACCATATTTTGTCAAAGCCATTGAATAAATATCTAAGGAAGAGTAACTAGACATTTTGAGTGAAGCATCTATTTTTTAGTATTGGTGAAGTTTGTTAGTGTTTGTATTCTAGCTGGGTGGTACTGTTTACAATTTGCATATTTATATTTTCAAATAAATAAAAGAAATAATAAATGTTACATATAAATTTAAAAGCCTAATATGTTTGAATAAAATATTTCCTTATATTTCCAAATACCAATATTTTTAATTGTCCATACAACACAAATTTTAATCATATTGAATTACTTTAAGAACACCTTATATTCGGCTGTGATAGCGTTTGAAATATGGTTTGACAACGATGGATTAAGAAAAATTACATTTAGGTCATTCAATAAGTCCGTAGGATGACACATAGATGGCGTTACTAGAATTTTTTCCATATGATTTTTATTTAGTACTAGCCTTCAAACGATACGTGTATAAATTTGACAGCAATCTGACTATTTATTCGTGAGTTATAGCATTTTGTGTGAAGCAACTTTTGTTTTTGAAAAAAAATGGAAAAAAGTGAATTTCGAATTTTAATAAAGCATTGCTTTTTGATGAAAAAAAATACGAGAAGTAGAGAAGTGGATGGCTGAATTTAAATGTAATCGTACCAGCACAAAAGATGCAGAGCGCAGTGGACGCCAAAATGAGGCTGTTATTCCAGAAAACGTAAAAAAAATCCACAAATTATGAACGGTTATGAACGATCGCAAATTGAAGGTGCACGAAATAGCTGACATTGTAAAGGTAGCAGATGGTAGTGTTTTTACCATTTTACATGAACATTTGGGTATGCGAAAGCTCTGTGCAAATTGGGTGCCGCGTGAGCTCACAGTCGACCAAAAACAACGAATCGATGCTTCGGAGGAGTCTTTGGCACTGTTAAACCGCAATAAAAGGGAATTCTATCGTAGATATGTGACAATGGATGAGACATGGCTTCACAATTACACACCAGAATCCAAAAGACAGTCAGCTGAGTGGACAGCAGTCGACGAACCGAATCCAAAGCGAGCAAAGACGCAACAGTCGGCCGGTAAGGTGATGGCGTCTGTATTTTGGGATACGAACGGAATAATATTCATCGACTATCTCCAAAAAGGAACCACCATCAACAGCGAGTATTACTGTGAACTTTTGGATCGATTGAAGGCTGAAATCGCAAAGAAACGGCCACATTTGCAAAAGAAAAAAGTGTTGTTTCACCAAGATAATGCACCGTGTCACAGATCGATGAAAACGATGGCAAAATTGAATGAATTGGGCTTTGAATTGCTTACCCACCCACCATATTCTCCAGATTTAGCCCCCAGCGACTTTTTCCTGTTTTCAGATCTCAAGAGAATGCTTGCTGGAAAGAAATTTAAGTCCAATCGCTGAAACTGAGGCCTATTTTGACGAGAAAGAGAAATCGTACTATAAAAGTGGTATAGAAAAGTTGGAAAATCGCTATACTCGTTGTATCGCCCTCGAAGGCAACTATGTTGAATAAAAAAATCGAGTTTTGTCAAAATGTTGTTTTTTTCTTACTTATCCTACGGACTTATTGAACGACCTTATGTAGGGTAATAAAATATAAAATTAAACTAGAAAATAACAGATTTTGTAAAGCAAATACTTTATGTTTTTGTTAAAACATCATTCTAAACCCTTTTTATGCGTAGTATTAGTCAAAATATTTTAATCGATAAATATTGAATTCGATGATCAAAATTCAGCGTATTTAAGATTATTAGTACATATTTTAATGCAAAACTTCATTTTTATGAATAAACTACCGCACAAATACTTATAATTGTTTTGTAAAATATTAATTTAAAGTTTAATTTTAATAAATTTTGTTTAATTTGAATATCTTAAAGTAGAATTTCGGATAAAAGCTATCATTTTATTTTAAAATACAAAACGAAATATGTCAAATGTCAGGGATGAAGAACGCACAGATATACAAATTACATACTTCAAAAAATATTCGTGTAGCCACTAGCCACACGTAATTATTCTTCCTTATATATTTATTCAATGGTCAAAGCTTACTTATTCAACATACTTTTATTTCAAAATTTATGCGAATTTTTAATTTTGATTTATAATAAACCAGAGTTTGCAATTTTATTTTATTCGAACACTCATTTCGCTCCTTAAAGTATTATTCAAAAATTTAAATGTTTATAATTTCAACATCTCTCTCGCTCATAGAAGTGATATTTTTAGTTTTACTTCGGTCCGAAAGACCAAAGTATTACATTCATGAGCTCAAAGTGAAATTCTTACCCTCACTTTTTTTGGCATTTCTTGCCGTTTTAGGACCTTATTCTAAAAAAGCAAAAAAAAAATGTACGTCTGTCGGCGACAACCGACGAAATCTAGAAAACCGCAGGACGGATTTCAAAATTTTTTTTTTCTAAAAATAGGTTTACTCAATGGAAAGAGCCGAAAGGACGACGTGTTTGATAACTATACCGGAAGTGTGTCAAAAAAATCGTCAAGTTAGACGAAACAAGAAAATTTGCATATTTTTTTCCAGTTTGTCAAAAAATTTTTTCAAGTGTGTCAAAAGAAAGGTTTTTATTTATTTTTACCCAATTTTTTTTAGGAAAAAATAAAATTAATAGTTTGTATGGCATGATATTTAATTATTATTATTGAGAATTATGGCATTATAAGTTTGTCAAAAAATAATGTCAAATGTGTCAAAAAATGATTTCGTTGATTTTTTAGCCAATTTTCTGGGAAAAAAATGTAGCTGTTCTTATGACGTAAATGTAATTGAAAATGAAATTGGACATGGAAATTTTTTAATTTGTTATAGTTTTTGAAATATTTTTGTAATTTTGAAAAAAATTTATATATTTTTGATTTTGTAATAATTTTTGCAATATTTTTAGAATTTTGGAAAAAGTTTTAATTTTTGATTTTGTAAGAATTTTCGGAATATTTTCTGAATTTTGAAAAATTTTAAATTTTTGATTTTATTATAATTTTTGGAATTTTGAAAAAAGTTTCAATTTTTCATTTTATAATAATTTTTGGAATATTTTTAGAATGTTGAAAAAATTTTGATTTTATTATAATTTTTACAATATTTTTGGAATTTTGAAAGAAATATAAATTTGTGATTTTGTAATTTTTTCTCGAATCGCTAAATTGAAGGTTTTTGAATAGTTTGCTGAAAATGTAATTGAAAATGAAATTGGACGTGGACATTTTTGAATTTGTTATAGTTTTTGAATATTTTTGGAATTTTGAAAAAGTTTAAATTTTTGATTTTGTAAGAATTTTTGGAATATTTTTAGAATTTTGAAAAATTTTAAATTTTTGATTTTATTATAATTTTTATAATTTTGGAAAAAGTTTCAATATTTGATATTGTTATAATTTTTGCAATATTATTGGAATATTATTAGAATTTAGAAAAAGTTTAAATATTTGATTTTATTCTAATTTTTGGAATATTTTTGAAATTTTGAAAAAAGTTTCAATTTTTGATTTTGTATAATTTTTGCAATATTTTCAGAATTTTTGAAAAAACTTTAATCTTTGATTTTGTAATAATTTTTGGAATATTTTTAGAATTTTGAAAAAAGTTTGATTTTATTTAATTTTTACAACGCTAAATGGAGATGGAAACGCTAAATGGAGAGGTTTTTGAGTAGTTTGCTGAGTGTATCATCTTTTCACTAAATTATGTTAATTTATGATCTGTTATAATTTTCCGGCATCGTATTGATGTTTTGTGTTAGTTTTGTAATACATATCTAAACAGATACGCTGCCCAAAACTAAAAACATGCCCTCATTAAAGTTTTTTGCCGAAAACTATATCAAAATCCTTAACCCAGACCGAAGTCTTGATATCTCAGAGCTGTGAGATTTCAGCCCCTCCATATTTTCAATTTCGCTCCTAAAGATTTTTATTTTATTTATTTTATATTTATTTTCTATTCATCCATTTTTAAAGGAAGAAACTTAGTACCTTTTCCTTATCCTTTTTATATATTTTTATAAAAATACATGAAAAATTGGATAAAACATTCTCAAAAATTATTCACTTTTTACGTTGGAAAGCACCAATTGCAAAGCAAAAATTAAATGTTCGAGTATTTGCAAGAAAATATTTTTTCTACTTCAAGCTACGAAAATGTCATTTTAATATATAGTAAAACCTATGTGAAAGCGAAACTTTTTCTAAGTAGTGACTGAAAAAAAATGTTTTCAGTCACTAGAACTGAAAGTAAATAAGTTTCGGTGGTCGCCTACATGGTTATTTAAAGGATTGAATATTTGAGATTGCGAATTTGATTTACTGTTTTTGTTGTTGTTTCGGTTGCTGTGTTTATTTCTGTCAATATCACAGTATTTTGAAGGGATTGAATATTTTGAATATTTTGATCGAATCGAATCGAAGCTAATCATTATATCAGTTGTGTGTAATTAATTAATTAAACTAATAATGAGTGTGTTTTTTTTCTATATCGGAGAAATCGGAGCGATAAAATAAAATTTGTATCAGATATATCGTATAATTTTTTCCTCCGATAATAAACTGTCAGATATAAAAAAATATTCTCTGAGTTCTTTCCGCCAAAAAAAAATAAAAAAAATTTATTAAATAATTGTTTAGCTTTCGTTCAGTACGGTTGTGTTTTTTCTTTCTGTTCTAATTTTTTATAAAAGTATTAATTTAATTTAAATCAAAAAGAAGAAAATTTTACTTGTCTACATATAAAATAAAATAATTTTTTATGTCCTGTAACGTACTATAAAACATTTAAAAAGTTATAGTGTATAGATTTGTTCAAAGTTTTTTTTAAAAGTTATTTATGGAATTTAAATGAAATTAGATATACAAATTTTGCAAAGTTATAAAATTGTGTTATCTGGTTGAAATAATGTCTAAGTGTAGTGTTTGTGAAAAGCCATTTGATGATGTTTCCATAATTGCATCATGTGCATGTTGCAATAGAATTTACCATGCTAATACAAAAACTCAAGGTAAAAATCAAAATTGTGCTAAAATTACCGCTTCGGAAGAAAAAGTACTGCAATTAAAACAACTACCTCGTCTAATTTATCGTTGTAATGAATGCGCTATCGAGGGTGGATGCTCTTCATCAATCCAAGAAATTAAAGAATTGTCAAAGAAAATAGATAAACAAACCCGAGAAATAAGCAGTCTACATGATATTTGTAAATCATTTAACATTCTAGAAACGGAAGTCAACATTATAAAAACAAATGTGAATGATATTAATACAACCATAACCTCTATACAAAATAATATTGCTGAAATTAAAAATGATCAAGGCGTTTTAAATCAACTAACTTCTTCTCAAAATATTATGTCTGAAGCAAATAAGATTGATTTTCAAAATGATATCATACGGGAAATTCTAAATAAAGAGTTAAGGAAAAAGAATATAATTTTCTTCAACCTAGTCGACACAAATAATAATCAAGCTGATAATGATCTAGTTAAACCAATCTTTATGAACAACGATAACCTTTCAAAGGCATATAAAGTTTTTAGAATTGGCCAATTTAAAGATGGATTAAACAGACCATTAAAATTAGTTTTATCATCGTATGGTGATGCAATGTGGTTACCAGAGTTTTAAACCGAAATGTTTTCCGTTTCGGTTTACGGTTTCGTTCCGACTATTATTTCGTTCCGGTTTTCAGTTTGGTTCCTTAGTTTATTTTTTCGTTCCGGTTTTCGGTTCGGTTCCGGTTCAGTTCCGATGTCAAAATCAAGGATTTTCAGTATTCTTATGCAAAAATTCAAAAGAAACAATTCAGTAATTATTGAATCTAGAACATCGATACAGGCTTCAGTAAGAAGTTTTTCAGACATAGTACCGTAATATTTTGAGGTTTAAATTTTATGTCTAATAACGTTGGAGTAAGCGTCATTACGCTACTTGAGCTTAACTTTGATGGCCGATTTCGTTTACATGAAGCTTTTGCTGATATTTTAAGACATTTTAAAGTTTTAAATTCTTTTTTATGAAACCGTTCAATATGCCTTTCAAAATTTGCTGCATGGTTTCATGGTATTTTAAAAAAATGTAAAAACTTTTGGAATAGATTAGAAATTGTAGTACCTATAGCTAATTTAGTAGTAACTATAGCCAAAATTGTAGTACCTATAGCTAATTTTACATGCAAAATGAAAATCTTTTACGCATAATATATGAGCAACTTTTTGTTAGAATATTTTTTTTGTTTTTTCACTGCAAACCGTGTTACATGAACCGTAAATAAAATGATTTTTTCGTACCGGTTACGGTTCATTACATATAAAAAGTTACGGTTCAGCCCAAAATTTCGGTTAATAACGGTTTTCGGTTTACGGTTCTGTTCCGGTTCGAAACTCTGGTGGTTACTTAGAAATACGCCAACAATTTTACCTTTACTACCAACTAATATTATGATAAAAAGTTATAAAACGCCTGCAGAAATAAATTATTTTAAAAATATACAAAAATTATTGCTTGAACGTAAAAATAATGGTGAAGAAAACATAACCATTAAATATATTAAAGGAGTTCCTACAATTGTATCTAATTCAAAAAACTATCAAGGTCAAAACCACCAAGTGCCACATTAACAGAAGTAAATATTTATATGCAAAATGTTCGTAGTATTAAGAATAAAATTTTTGAGTTAAATGTTAATCTAGTGAATTCACCAATACAACATGATGTAATAGCACTATCTGAGACATGGCTTAATAATGATGTTTGTGATTCTGTGCTGCTAAATAATAATTTTTTAATATACCGATGTGATAGAAACCTTCAATATACTGGCAAATTAAGAGGTGGTGGTGTTCTTCTTGCTGTCAATAATAAATTTCCAAGTGCTTTAATTTTGTCAAAAAGTACATCTATTGAGCAACTCTTTGTTAGTGTTAAATTTGGATCAGATAATTATATAATAGGAATTGTATATATTCCTCCAAACTCACCACTATCATGTTATGAAGAATATATATCTAGTTTGGAGACCTGTCAAAACAATTTGAGCAATCGTAAAATATTACTGATGGGTGATTTTAATTTACCTGGCTTTGAATGGATTATTGATGGCGAAGAGATGAAACTATGTGGAAATTCTAATAATAGGGTAATAAGAGAAACAGCAAAGTATCTCCTAAATAAAATGAACATCTTGAAAATGCATCAATTCATTGACATCAAAAACAAATATGGTAATGTACTCGATTTAATTTTTTGTAATAATCAAATTAAAGTAGAACTGAACTTGGATCCTCTAATTAAATTAGATATAAGTCAAATGGCTTTTAATATTAATATAAAAATTGCAAATACAAATATGTAAAATGAATTTTAGTCAAATTATATATAATTTTAAAAAAGCAGATTACAGTTCAATAAACAATTCATTAAGTGCAATTAATTGGGATGACCTTTTCAATAGCTGTGATGATGATATAAATAAATTACTTGACCTGTTTTATATGAAAATAACAGGATTGATTGCAAAATATGTACCGACTAAAATAATTAAAACCTAGTAATTTTCCAATATGGTTTTCATATGAACTGCGAGAAGCTGTTATTTATAAAAAAATTTTGCATTGTAAATTTAAACAAACCGGTGAATTGTATGAAAAACAAAAATTTATTGAACAACGTTCATTATGTAAAAAACTAACTAAGAGAGATTATAGTGAAGCAATTATTAAGGTTGAAATTAATCTTACAAAAAATAGTAATGAATTTTGGAATTTTGTTAATTCGAGGAAGAGTAGGATAATGCCAAATGAAATGTATCTTCTAGACAAGATAGCGAATACAGGTGCAGAAATAGTTAAATAAGTTGATTTAAGTTGATAAGCTGATTTCTTTGGAAGTGTATATATAATGATCTGGTTTTATTGCAAGAAGAACTTGATAATATAGGTGCTTGGAATGTCCAAAATGGTTTAGAATTTAATATAAATAAATGCAATGTAATTGTTTTTGGTATGAAACCAATTGATAAATCATTTAATTTCCAAATAAATCGAGAAATAATAAAGTATGTCGATTCTGTTAAAGATTTATGTATAATCTTTGATTCAAAACTCGATTTCAAGGAGCATATTGAATACACCATTAATAAAGCTCAAAGATCATTGTGGTTGTGTAAACATTTTTCAAAGGATTTTGTGAGCATTGATTCGATAAAAACGCTGTATAACACTTTAACCAAATCAATACTTATGTATGGTTCTACTGTATGGTCTCCGTCAAATAAAAATTTAATTTATGAACTGGAGAAAGTTCAAAATGCTTTTTATCGTTTTGCTGCTTTTAAAATAAAGTTTCCTTTGATACGGTTTGATCATAATTATAGTGAGATAGCGATAATTTTGAAAATAGGTTCTTTGGAGTGTGTTCGCCTGTTATTATTCCATCTGTATGCGAACACAATAATAACATTATTTTACACTGGTAAAAATGCTATGTATAAATACAATCTTGTTTATTTTTTACACAGTCAAATTAAGATATGTCGTTTTGTAAGTTTTTAGTAGATGAATTTGTAAATATTATCATATATATTTACAAGCGTAGAAAAATAGCGTTTTCTACGCGTGGTAAAAGCGTTTTTGCGTTCCTGAACTTATTCCACTCGACGCTATCGCGTCTCGTGGACGAACCGTTCGGTCACGCAGAAAGAAACGTTTTTACCACTTGTATAAAAATCTACTATATTTCAATGTAGGAGCAAGAACGATATTTTATTATTTTCACTCCTGTGTTATATTTATTTGATGTTACTCGCTCTGAAAGAACGGAGTAAAGGAGTGATATAAGGAGCGTTTCAAGCTCTGAAATAAATAATATTTTTGAAAGTTTTGCTTGCGGCGAATAAAAAATAGTATATGACGCTCGGACGTAAGTTATTTTGAAGGTAATGTGGGTGCAATCCTTGGCTAGCGCCTCGATTTGCAAACTCCACATACGTCCAAAATCTTTAGCTTTACGTCCTTCCATCATAATCTACTATTTTTTTTAACGAAACTTCAATGTTTCAAACAGTTTTGAAACACCAATTGAAAAACTATGAGAACATTTTGCATATAAATAATTTGTGTGTGGTGTTGTTTTTTATATTAATAAAAGTCATTTCCGAGATAAATTATTTCATTTATGTGTTCCAGTTTAATTCTGCATCTCATACTTTTATCATATAATACCATTACTATAGACTAAAACATGATATAAAACATAAATTACAATGAAGTCAAAATATATCTTAAAACGATCATGTTATTTTTGTTAAACAACAAAAATATCATCGTAAAAGCTTACAATAAAGTAATCAAATTAGATACAATAAAATCACCACACAAGATGTTTTTTGTTGTTATTGTATTTTATTGATCAAATTCATATAAAAGCAACAAGATATATTCTTATCAATTTAACGAAACATTTGACTTCTCACCATATTGTAGTCAATTTTTGTTTTAGATTTTAATATATAATAAAAAGAAATACTCCTACAAAACATTTAATTATTTTAACGAATTCCCTTAAGGTAAGTTGTTTTCTCATAAATTACTCAAATTTAAAGCGCAAAAATATAAAAATATTGGAAAATACAAAAATGGTCATTTATTGTCGTCAAGATAACATATTTTGACCAAAGAATCGAAAAAGGATCAACATCATAACTTAAAAAATTTTATTAGGTTTTTTGTTTTAAAGTTAGTTGATGTCCTATATTCTTTTATTTAGTTTTATGACAAAGCTTGACCACAATTAATTTTACTTTTATATTTTTGTGACAACAAATATAAAATATTTTTATAATAACTTCCTTTCCATCTGTCAATCATACGAATCTATGTTTGGATGACAATTGCCTGTATACTATAATACAATGATAACTTCTTGGATCATTAATTTTAAATTGAGTGTTTCTCGTTTTTCTAAAATTCAGAAGCTGATTTATGAAATTTATACTATAATTATTGGATAAAATGTTACAACTTACAAGAAAACAAAGATGAGATGATGTTATCTTGATAAATTTTTTAGTTTTAGAAATTGCATCGGCGCCTAAGATTGAACAAAAATTATATTACCTGAATGAGTGAAAGTCGAGACTGAAAATTTCAAATATTTTGATGCCTTTTTGTATTTTCTGTAACTAAACGACAAAGTTTTGCATCACACAAAAAATGTTTATAGATGTCAAATCGTTTAATAAAGGAATTTCGTATACTTGTGTAAAAACATCTTCATTCTTTCAGTTCCCAGATCCCGTAAAATCTTTCATTTCTTTCAAGCTTTTTCCAAGACTTCCCTTGCGATCGTTATTTTTATACTGATGATGTAAATGTTTCTGCTCAAAACTTAACTGAAACTATTCAATTCGTTGTTAGGGAAAGCCTTAATACAGTCAGTGTGTGATCAGGGCCTGTTTTCTCCGGCAAGGGAAAGCCCTATTAGGGCAATCTGATATGGGCCTGGTCTAGGCCTGATATAGATTATAGAATATATTTTTAGGACTACCCTTATTTGAATATATCCAGCCCTGATTTGGTTTTTCATATTTGATCTCTGGGAGGGCAACTTAATCAGGGTCTGATACGAAATGCCTTACAAGGTGTGCCCTATTTAATGGTATCAGGCCCTATCAGAAATTTTATATGATTTCGCTATTAGGGTCGGCTTTATTTAACCTGATCAAAGCCCTATTTCATTTGATAAAATCTCATTTGATTGAAATTCCCTAGAGCGTTATCCATTTTTGAAATATATAGTTTAAATAGTTTCATCTTTGGTTTAGTTATCGCTTATCGGCTGAAAGACTATAATAATTCTAAAAAACTCGGCCTTCTAAATAGATGCAAAAAATTTTTCACTCCATACCAATTGCTCCATGTTTATAAGTCCTATATTCGTCCCTGTATGGAGTACTGCTGTCAAGTTTGGGGTGCTGCCTCTGTTTCCATCTTGGCCCTCTTGGACTCTGTTCAAAAGCGAACTATACGAATTGTAGGTGATCGAACTTTGACATCAAAACTTGATTCCCTACAACATCGTCGCACTGTTGCTGACCTCGTTGTTTTTTACAAATATCGTCATCAGCAGTGCTCAGATGAAATCAGCGGCATCATGCCTCAAACTTATTCTTACCCCCGTTCCACTCGGCAATCGGCTGCCGCAACCGGTGAAACGGTAAAGATCCCGCGCTGTCATACTGGCAGA
Organism: Diogma glabrata; assembly: GCA_963693315.1. Lineage (NCBI taxonomy): Eukaryota > Metazoa > Arthropoda > Insecta > Diptera > Cylindrotomidae > Diogma > Diogma glabrata. The sequence goes on from CAVNZG010001461.1 coordinate 103,540, forward strand.
TCGCAGAGAGACTTCTTTGTCCGAACTGCGTACAAATGGAATAGTTTGCCGGAACACTTAGTCTCAGGTGGCTTCAACCCACAGATGTTTAAAAAAAGCGTTAATCTACACCTCAGAACGCCAGTTGTTGTTGGACCCAGGTCTAGACCTAGGTCTTAAAAGGTATTTATGTGTTGTTGTGACACATATTCTAAACCCTATTACACAACACATTTTATTAAAAAAAAAAAAAAAAAAAAAATAGTGTCCCAAGTCAAAATTTAACTACTCTTTAAAATCTACAAATTCTACTAAGAATTTAGAGTATTTAAATATGACTTATTTTCAATCTTTTCAATCTCTACAACCTCTACATAAGGCCTCCAAAAGTCAGTAACCGGAAAAAAATCCCGTTTGAGTTGTTAAATAGTCGGTAAAAATTTAAAATAAAACTCTTGTTTTGGACCTAAATAAACTAAAAAAAAATATAAGGTCCTACTAATTCTACTTCATATATAGAATATTTAGGTTGTAATAAGTATTTTTATACTTATTAGTCATAGAATGTTTTAATATTAGCTGTTCCCTCACTCATATCTGCTCTCAATCGGAACGGAACGGAACGATCGGAATCGATCGTAATCGATCGAAATCGTAGATAGTTTTTGAAAATTCTAATGAGATGTTAATTTTTTACGTTGATAGAATTAATAGAACTTATAAAGTTTTTAAAATATGATCAGTATTTTACAAGGTGTTGATTTAGGTGCTTATTTAGGTGTAAAGTAGTATTTTAAAAATTGATAGTCTGAAAATAGTTTTTTGAGATTCTTATTAGATGTTAAATAGTACTTTTATAGAATTTGTAGGAGTTAATAAGTTTGTCGAGAGTAAAAGCTGGCTATTTACATGCAATTAAGGATGAAGGGAACTAAAATAGGTTCGTTCGAGAGTGTATAAAATCTTAAATCGTAGTTAAAGTTCAACTCGGGATATTTTTTAATTTTTTTCCATTGTGACTTTTTTATTTTGTTTTAATTGTATTTAATTTAATATATAAATATATACCAGGGCGTGGTCCAGCTATCCCAGTTAGGGCCTGACCCGATTATCCCAGTTAGGGCCTGATCCCAGTTATCCCAATCAGGACCTGATAGGAAAGAGTGTAACACTCATGATCAAGGCCCATTGTAACATGTAGTTAAGGGTGTTTATTTTGATTAACCAGATCACTTTAGGTACTACTTGTATCGCGAGATTAAAGCTGAGTCATCAGAGTCCATAAAAAAACAGCGATCGTAAAGTAGTTACAAGAGAATAATTTATTTCGAGTACCTTGTGAGATTATGTTGTGACTAATTTTGCATCCACCCAGAATTGATGCGAAGGAATGAATTCGATACACCCAGCAAACAAGATGAAAACTACTTATCTTACCATTTGATAATATTTATGCACTTCATATGTACGAACAAAAAATCTAATTTTAAACATTGAAAATTTAATCAAATTTGCTAAAATTTCTATACTACTATTTATTTAAGGAACAAGCCTTATTATCCAAAAAAAATTATTGATTTTAAAAACAATCATTTAAATAATTTAAATAAAAATTGAAATCATTAAACTAAAGCTTGTTGTAATTATTAATTGTTTATCTCACTTATAAGAAAATTATTATATTCAATATTAACAGTATTATTGTTTTAACATGAACAAGAAAAATTTTGGCTCAAGAAATATTAAAATTATTTAAAACGTAAAAACCACTCACATTTATTGAACATCGTCTTGAGATGAATATCCGCCATCATTTATAAACACCAGATAACAATAGAACATCATCATATAATTAAAGGTAGTTGATATCCGCCATTACGATTGCTAACTGACTTCCGCCTTTATAAATACGTTTCAATCCATATAATAAAATTGCGCCTTTTCTAAATATTCCAGCTCTTCGAAATTGTAATTAGATTGTCTGTTACAACAACAATCTTATAAGATGATCAACGATTGTGAGATATCCAAAACATAGTAGCAGTTATATAATCACTCGCAAATAATGTTTCTTTTACAGGTGACGAATCAAAATTTTGCGGTTTCAATTAACCGTTCATAACCATTTTTCATTTATTATATCAAATAAAACAATACACACATATGGTAAATATCAAAGTATAATTTATTAGGTTATTTTATGTAACCATTTGTCTTTTCGTTCAATTTAATTTTATTTAAACTTGTAACTTAAAAAAATGTTTCTTTAAACAGCAATCTAATTATATTGTACATGATAATCACTAATTTATTAGATATACATAAAAAGTTTAATTTATCCTCTTTATACTAATTTTTTTGTTATAATAGTAATGAACTACAAACTATAAATTTTCTTATTATTTTTTTGTCTATATTTATAACAAGAATTACGTGAACACATTCACTATTACGAATCACAAGAAAAATTATTACAAATTCACAATAATAGTTCGATAGATCTTTATAATTAAATTACATGTTAAAGATACTATCCTGCCAATTATAATTTTTATTTTAGTTTTAACTCATGTCTATAGAAAGACAACTATGTGAACACATCACTTACTTTAAAATCACATATAAAGATTTTTCACAATTTAAATCTTTATTCACATTCTGTTCCTTTATTTAATTTACTAAAAGAATTATTTTAATAATCCTTCAACAAAAATATTGATTTTAATTTTAATTGGCAAATTCACGACGCCTGGACTCTACACGAGCCCAAGCTTAACAAGCCTCGATTTATCTCAAACGATTTAATATATACTATTTTTAAGCGGTCAGAAGACTGCTAAATCAAAGAGTTCTAGAAAGATCTCCTGATTTTAAAAAAAAATCTATTTCCGGATCTTAGGGAGAATATTAATTCAACCACAGATGGCAATCTGATTACAAATTTTAAATGCCAATATAAAAATACAAAAAACCCGCTTTACATAAAAAAACAGAAATATAAATGACCTACTTAACAATCTTGTTCTAATATATCTATGACCTACTTATCATTCTTGTTTTAATATAATTCCGACCTACCTCACCAAAACCAACCTTTTATTTCTTCATCAAAAAAATACTACGGATGACGAATTTTAAATTTTTACTCGAAATTATTTCATTCATCATAAAGTACATTTAAAAGGAATGGATTTATTAGTGATGATTCATTTCAATAGAGACTATAGGTTTAATTAAATGACGTCAAAATTCGATCTGCATTTTAATAATAAATGTAATTGAGGAATACAATGATTCTCATTTATATACATATAAAGGTTGCTGGTAGAGAAAGATTTGTTTGCTGCGTAATAATCAAAAATAAACACAGTTGGAATTTCGAATAACAAATAGGTGAAGATTTTAACTACAATTTTTAGATAATTCGAATTGCCCGTTTACAAGACTATATCGAGATGACAAAGATCGTTAATTTTCTCAATGCATTTTCACAGCTGACCGAGAGCAAACGTTACACCATTCAGAAAGCCACATCAATGCATGGTCCGTATTAGGGCAAACCTATTCAAACCCCTATTGAAGCTGTGACAAATTTCTGCTCGGGTCGTTCTCAGTAATTAAATCCCAAAAAAGGCTCTAGAAACAACTGTAGATTATTTAATATTTGAATTCATAACAAAAATCCTATAAATCGATCCAAATATCTAAAGGCCGGTCAAATATCAAACCAGATGATGGAAAACAAAAAAGCAGAAATTAACAGAAATAAAGATGCAAAACTTTCGACTATGTATATTTCGGAAAAAAAATTACAGTATGCAATTAATTCTTTAAATGCTGGTACTAAATCTTTTATCCCTCCAATTATTTATCGTGATTTAATCGTCACTGATCAGACAAGAAAAGTCAATTTTTTCGCGACAGGTGGAACGATTTGCATTAAATTCGGCAGTTTTGGAAACTATACTAAATAAATACTCCAAATCCAGTCTTCATTTAATATGAAAGAACTTCATTTCAAGCAACACTTGAATCACATGACAACATTTATTCTCCTATTATAAAAAAAATTCAATAAGACTTGCACTCACTCTAGCCAAAATAGCTATGGTTTGACGAGAGAGAATGTGGTGTGGCAAGAGATAGATAGATAGATAGAAAGAAAGGGGTGGACAGGTTGCCCGAGGCGGAACTTGTCCTGGCATGCAGACTCTTCGGTCCATAGCGCTATAGCGTAGGGTGAAAGCACTAAACGAAAACAGAAATATTTTAGAAGAAAAATACACGAAACAAATTAAGGGGGGGAAGGGGGGGGGGGGGTATGGTTTTAAAATTATTTTTTTTGCATTTTTTTTTATTTTTCTTCCTGAATGAACAATTCGTCGAGAATATTGTCTACAAATTTTAAGTCAATCCGAGTAAAACTAACGGAGTTACAGCGTTTCAAACGATCGACCATGATACCTGATTTTCCCGAAAACGTCATTTTTGAAGTTCGTGAACATTAGAACTCAAAATCTACTGACCCGATCCCTTTGAAAATTTGAACATTGCTTCTTCACAAAAATCAACAGTTAATCAGTAAGAGTTTTTTTTTCATTTTTTTCTATTTTTTAATAACAAATTAGCCGCGATTTTTTTGAGCTAAAATCGCGTTTTTCACTTCCAAGTGTGCAAAAATAGAAAAAAAAACTCTTCCTGATTACCTCGAGAAGTACATCACCTTTGAAATGCATATCAATTTTGTTGATTCAGATGATCTGGTAACGAGTTATTATGTTCACCGCAAAACCACGTTTTTTCAAGGCGCCTCTGGAGATTCAACGTCACCGGCTGACATACTTCAAAAGTTGTACAATAATATGTAATTAAATTTAATAAAATTATATTACTCTTGTCGCCGCAAAAAAATCACAAAAATATGCTTTTTTTCGTCTTTAAAACCTTATCCCCCTCTTAATACTATAATAATTCACTATTGATGGAAAGTCGAATCAAGACGCTGATAAAATAAGAAATTTGAACCTGACCATTTCCTATCTGCTTGAAACTTTGGTAATCGTTAGTATAATAAAAAAAATAGCATATGTTTTTATTTTTTCACTAGTTTTGACAAAGGGGTGGCTCGAAATCTATTAACAAATTAAGTGACAAGCAAAGTTTAAAATTAAATCGTGGTCGAACGAGTTAACCGATTTGAATAATTTTTGTTTGTTTAAAGGTAGAAACACAACACGGACGATAACCTCGGATGATAAAAAAAACTTCTAAAATTTCGCTGTTGTAACCACAACAAAGGCAACAAAATTGCATAAACTAAAATACTTTGTTCTTTGTCAAAAGGAATTTCACAAATTCCAATTTTAAAAATAACTAATTTTTACTAATAAATAAATAATAATAATTTTTCTACTAATAACTAATTTTAAAAATAAAATACAAAATACAAATAATGAAAATATATAAATGAATAAAACCGAACTTTGAACATAAACTGAAAATTCAGTTGACAACTCAAAACAACACGATTACAACCTCAGAAACGCGAAAAACATCAGAAAATCATATTTTTCAGCTGGCGGAACTGTCACAATAACATTAAAAATTACCCTTGCAGCCAAATAAAAATAAAATTGATATCTGGCAATACTCATCGCCGCCGATAAATTAGAAATAGAATCTAAATTTTCTCCGACGAAAAAAACTTTTTCATTTATCGCTGTAGTTGTGTTTGAAATGTATGTATCCTGTGTATTTTAATGTTACTAACGTCGTCGTCGGATGATTTCGCCCGTGTTGTGTTACTAGCTTAAAGGTACTTAGTAATGCTTTATAAAAATATTAGAATGACAAAAATTATTTATATTTTTAGATGATTTTCGGACGGCATCTTGAGTCGATCTTCCATTTATTATGCCGGTTCTATACGATGCTATCGAACACCTTCTTTAGTTTACCGTTAAGTTTACAAGCATCCTATGTTGTGCCTCAAATATTGGCGTTAGAATACTTTCGGAGTAGTGTTGTTATTCTAAAACAATTGAAAGAGGTTTTCTGATACAAATGGTTACTGTTACATAAAAAAGTTTGCAACATTGCCATACGATTTAATTTTTTAGTATTTACTTATGTTTTTTTTTTATAAAATTGCAGAAAAATTTGTATTATAATTACTTTAAATTATTTATTTGACTGATTTAGTTGTGTTCAATGTTCCTTCTAAGCTTTTCCAGCTGCACGGAATATGAAACCTGTGTACTGCTTTTTTCCCAAAAATAAATAAATGAGCAAATAAACTGCATATGAGCAAACCTTGTAAAAAATATATATGTTCTGCACTTCAATTCATTAACTTCTGGATACTTAAAATATTTTGGACTTCAATTCGTGGAACCATGGGACTAACGAAATCAAACGAAAGTGTAAGGCAATCAAATCGTAGATTATGATGCAAGGACGTAAAGCTAAGGTTTTTGGACGTATGTGAAGTTTGAAAATCGAGGCGCCAACCGAGATTTACAACCATATTAAGTCCAAAATAGCTTATGTCCGTGTCCCACATACTATTTTTTATTCGCCGCAAACAAAATATTTAAAAAAAAATTGTTTAATCTAAATCAAAATTAAACATTTTCATAAATTTTAAAGTAAAACTATGTTGAACAAGAATCCTTTGACCAAATATATTTGTTATTTTTTCAAACAAATTGTATAACTGTGGTAACAAAAAATAACAAAAATTTTGATTAGATATGAAATTTTGAATTGAAAGGTTGCTTTGATAAAAAAATTTATTTTTTATATAATTTATACAAACTTAATAGTTATTTATGTATTTAGGGTGTAAACTTATACATTTCAGCCCGAGAGAGAACAACAACTCGCTAGGACTGAAATACTACATTTTTTATACTTCCTACAAGAGAGCGGGAGGTAACAAAAAGAGGCCGTAAAGTAACCATAAGAGAGGGTAAAGTAATAATAAAAGTACGTAAAGTAACAAAGAGAGGGCAAAAAGAAAAAGAGGTCGAAAAAGGAATATTTTACGCAAATCTGAGTAAGCTTAGGTTGTTGTCTTCTTTACTTTTGTCGACGTTACTGTAACAACAAAGCTTAGGGCTAAAAAGTGACACTTTACGACCGCAAATTACAGCAATAATTAACACTTTAATATATAGGACATTTTTTTTTTTTTTTAATAAAATGTGTTGTGTAATAGGGTTTAGAATATGTGTCACAACAACACATAAATACCTTTTAAGACCTTGGTCTAGACCTGGGTCCCACAACAACTGGCGTTCTAAGGTGTAGATTAACGCTTTTTTTAAACATCTGTGGGTTGAAGCCACCTGAGACTAAGTGTTCCGGCAAACTATTCCATTTGTACGCAGTTCGGACAAAGAAGTCTCTCTCCGATCTGCCAGTATAACAGCGCGGGATCTTTACCGTTTCACCGGTTGCGGCAGCCGATTGCCGAGTGGAACGGGGGTAAGAATAAGTTTGAGGCAAGATGCCGCTGATTTCATCTGAGCACTGCTGATGACGATATTTGTAAAAAACAACGAGGTCAGCAACAGTGCGACGATGTTGTAGGGAATCAAGTTTTGATGTTAAAGTTCGATAACCTACAATTCGTATAGCTCGCTTTTGAACAGAGTCCAAGAGGGCCAAGATGGAAACAGAGGCCGCACCCCAAATTCGACAGCAGTACTCCATACAGGGACGAATATAGGACTTATAAACATGGAGCAATTGGTATGGAGTGAAAAATTTAACATTAAAAAATAATTTTCAAAAAAAGCAAACCTGTCGCGTTACACCAGAGCAAGTGTTGTGGTCGATCCATTCACGGTTCTTATAAAAAAGTGTAGAACTGTCGCCTTTCAACGTGGTTTTTTGAACAGAGTATCTCACCTCTGGAATGCTTTACCTTCGTGGGTCTTCCCAGATAGCTTTAATCCTCAAAACTTTAAAGTTAACGTTAATAAGTTTCTTAAAGAAACTTAATTTATTTAAACATAGTCCTTATCTCTAATTCGCATGGTATCTTCAGATATTCAGAGACGTTAATTTATAATTTATTATAATTAACCCTAAACAAGCCTAACTTTGAATTAAAAAAAAATTATTCTTATTTCTCGCATAAAAACCGCATGATGAATGGAACTTGATTTTCTTTCCTTGCATTGATAAAATTTATATATAATTATCTCATTACCAGATGAGAATGGTGAATATTTTTAACAATTAATCTATATTTCCACACAGTTTAAAAAAAAATTAAAATCTTTTTAATTTCCCGCCGATCTTTACTGTTTATCCATAATTCATAAACATCATCTCAATCGATTTCAAGTTCGGCACTAAGTTGCATTTTAATCCTCATTAAACGGTCTAGATGTACTGTTTCGAAACGGTCTCTTATTTAAGATTTGATCGAATTCATAGTGTTAAGCCCACTTTCACAATCAGCATGAAAAATTCCGCATATTTCGCGAAGAAACCTAGTTTTACTAAACTATATTGAGCTCGACAGATTTTGTTTTACTTTTTCGCCAAAAAACCATAAACGTGGGTATTCTTTTAACACTTCATCTCGTTCGTCCTCATTCACGTGATGAATTTCAGAATATTTTCCTGTCCAAAAGTAAAAGTTGTCTAGGTTGCGATTGCATTGTAGTCAATAGAATATCAATTTTTTATCTCTTCTTGTGGAAGTTGGCGTTATATGATGACTTAGTTCGCTAATGAATTTAATAACAAAAACATTTTCAACGGTTTGTTTTTTCGGTTTCTGCCTTTTGGTTCCAGAAGGCCATATCCCCTTATTATTTAAACTTCAATTTGGTAATTACTGACTTCCCGTATTCATTAGGTTCCATGGGTGACAGTTCACTTTTTTGTAGAAACTTGCAAAGTTTCTCTAGTTCGTATTAAAAGCATCATTTAAAACTATTATTGTAAAATTATTGGTTTTGTTTTAAAGTACGTAAGAAATGTTTTAAGATTGCATCATTATTTTTTTGAACGTCGTTCTCGAAATATTGAATCAAAACCTTACAATTTCTCACAATTGAACAGCTATAACACTAGTAAATATTTTAAATAAAGTGTGTTGTGTAGTAGGAATTACAATATGCGTCACAATAACACATGAAAACCTTTTAAGACCGAGGTCCCACAACAACATATGCGTTCTAAGTTGTTGATGGACGCAAATTTGTTTTTTTTTTAAAGAAGGAATAACTAAACAATAAATCCTATCACATTAAAAATATGATATAGGCCAATATTTCATGATAGAATAGAAACAATAAAATATTTTTAGGATCAAAACTGAAATAGGGTTGAAAATAATCCAGCTAGTGGTATATTCCTGTGATCATGTAACGCACTGTCCTCCTCATTGATTAAAGCCTATACAAAGACTTATATGAAGACACAATTTCCGTTGCAAGCAATAACGACGGGCCATCATCAAGGAGTACTTCAAAGCTAAGATTGAGAGTGCTACCGTTAGGTGAATACAGTTCATCCGCCAGCACCTGTAAGCTATCACCTTGGCTAGTAATGTCTCACTGCTGTTGCCAGTAGTATATATGTAATGTCTCACATGAACACGTAGATTAAAAATAAAAAAATTTACAAATCAGCAAAAGCTGATCACTTGCGAGTAAATTTTGTTCGATTGTTAAATGCATAAATAACGTCATTCTTTAGGCAAACATGAAGTAAAAAGAAATATTTGATTTTAAATTTCCATGTTATGTTTCTAAAATATTTTTAGCGTTAAATTATAGTTCCTGGGCCGGCGCCGATTTCATGTGATGATTATACCACATATTTTATACTTCGTGAGGCGCCTGTCCTTGACGAGGCCGAAAACATTTGTTTTGCAATTGTCTCAAATCGGCCGCATTTGCGTTCGGCAAGGTCCGAAAAACGCCGATTGCACGGGATCTTGTAAATTTTTGTTTTTTTTTAACTATGGGGGCTGGAAATTTGATTTAAAACACGAGGGTAACCTTTTCCGACAAAAATGTGTCTGCTATTGTCTAGTCCGACAACCCAAACATACAAAAATGTCAGTTGTGCTAAACATACCAAAAAAGTGGTAGCAAATTTACAAGATTTTGGGCAATCGGATCTTGCCCAACGCAAATGCGGCCGATTTGAGAAAAATCGCAGAGCAGATGTTTTCGGACTCGTCAAGGACAGGTCCCTAACGAAGTATAAAATATGTGGTAATCATCACATGAAATCGGCGCCGGCCCAGGGACTATTAGATCTCAATTTAAAATATTCGCATATTTTTTTTCCTGCGCGCTAATGAGGAAATGTGAACTGATATGTTTGAGGCATATGTTTAAGAATATGTTTGAGGCATGATGAATCTGATTTCATCCGAGCACTGCTGGTGACGAAATATATAAAAACAATGAGATCAGCAACAATGCGACGATATTGTTCGGAATCAAGATTTGATGTTAAATTTCGATCACCCACAATTTGTATAGCACGCATTTGGGGAGTGTCCAAAAGAGCCAAGATACGGGATATTTTTTACATCTATTTAGGAGGCTGAGTTTTCATGACGCGCTCTTTTCCATTGCCATTATATGATCGTTCCAGGCTAATTCATTAGAAATTGTTCTCTCAATAAACGAATGCTTTCACGTTCGTCTCTATGTTCGTCCCGCATATATACTAATTGAAATATCGAAAGGGAACTCGGTCTTCGATCTGGAAACAATTAATAGTTTTGTTTTGGTGGAATTAAAATTGACCAAATTTTATCACCCCGATCGGTGACTTTTTCTAGGTCCTCGTTTACATTTACGGCAGCGGCTCTCTGTGCAGGATTTATTCGTTCATGCAGTTTACTCTTTGAATGTAGGGGACGCACGAATTGTGCATTGTAATATCAGTTAAGGTCACTATTAATGAAAATACATCTGAAATACAGATAAAATATCATTTGATGTCACTACAGCCAAAATACATTAGAAAAAATACATCTTTGACTTTAGCGGTGAAATTGCTACATTTAGCCCATTCAATATCAGATCGGAATTTCAATACCAGTACTGCTCTTTTTATCAGACAAATAAATTCAAACAACGGCTTTTTGTCTCATGAATCCAATTTAATTTAAAGTTAAACCGAGAAATACCCATTAGCGAAAAACGGATTTTAAATGCAGATAATCGCATCAAGAACTATTTCAGTTCAATCATCGAAATTGTCAATCCATGACATTCATTTTAAACTCAGTACAGTTAATAAAAAATCAGATCGTCATCAAAAGTTGTATTGTCATGTTAAACAATAATCGTTCAAACTGCAAACAAAATTATTTTATCGGATTTCTACAAGTAGAATTTTCAAATCGATGATGAAAACGTTCTTGAATCTTTCTTGATGGAACAATGCTATCAATGCTTAGAAATACTAATGTTTAACCAATCCAGAATAAATTGAATTCCTCTTCAAAAAGCTCTTGTCATTCTGACTCAAGTTCCACATTCAACGAATTGTACCAAATGCTACAAATTTTTACAAATTTCTGGATCTGCTTAAGAAAATTGAGGAAAATGTTGGTTTTCTAATTGCGGTCAATTGTTCAAAATTTTTGGCAGTGCTTTAATAATCAGTAAAAATTTGCTTTTTGTGAAGACACGTATTGAAGACAAAAACAACATCTACATTATTACCATTTCACAAACCTATGGCCAATCCATCCAAATAATGTTTCCTATCTAATGGATAGTACTAAATTTTACAAATGACTAAACAATTAATTGATCCATTTCTTTTTAAAGTGCGGCATGGGCTATTCCCTACGTTCAGTTCCCCTATGAAAATTTAGGGTACAAGAGAGGAAAAAATCATTTTAACAAAACATTTTTCATATACAATCTGTTAAATAATTTTATAATGTATAGCTATTTTTGATTAGTAATTTAACAATTATTTTAAACATTCTACGCAAAACTAAATTAAATTGATTTTGAAATTTAATTCTTTCTTTCAATTATACATTCTTTAAAATGTTGCTGCCCCTAAAACTTTGCGTCCTTGGGCCTTACGGGCCTATAACTTCACTACCGACGACATATAACAGTTGCATTTCAAATTGTAGATTTATCTATAATACTAAAAAAGGGTGTTTGTCTGTCTGTGTGCGCGCTCCAGCCAGACATATTTACTTCACGACGGTGTCTGCAATTTTGACAGTAGAAGGTCGACGGCTCTTACCTATAACATCTCGGCGCCCAAATTTTTAATACTTAAATTATTTTTGTTTTAATTAAAATTTTATTAAATTTTAATTAAAATTTTTAAGAACTGAGGATGACGTAAGTCGAAATCGATATTCTTTAAAATAAAAAAATTAAAATCACATTGCTACTATAAGGAAGTTTTATTATTATAAATAAATTTAAAAATAAACAGTAAAAAGTATATTTTTAAATATTGCATTTTAATTCAAAAGTGACAAAAGCACACAAACAGTGAATAATATGGAAAACCATAATAACACATATATTAAAATTTTAATTTTCTTAAAGGTTTCCACCTAAATGTTGATAATTATTTTAATTTGTTTTTTTTTCATTTGGTGTTAATACCACTGTCCACGAGTCATTTAAATTTTTTTGAAAATTTGTTGATTTTACGAATTGAATTATTAACAAAGACTGCGATATAAAACCGCAAGGTAAAACCACGAGTCCGAAGGGCGAGCAGTTTTATTATGTGTTGGTTCGATTGACAATCTGACAGCAAACAGTATATCAAATATAATTGAATGCAGTCAGTTTGCTTTGAACAATTAGTTTTATGTTGAACAAATTCTTATAAAATTGAAACATAAGTAAAATATTTCAAAATTATGTATCTATACATACTTTTGGAATCCAACAGTTATAAACATTTCTCATTTACACCAACTATGTCCTTAGCTTTCATTTACATATAGTACATGTTTCCAAAAGTTAGTGAAGGTAGTCGATTACATCGATTATAATATCGATTCAAAAGTGAAAACTACGAAATGGAATTCGCACCACTACGATACAAAGATATATCATTAAACAAAAAAGACTCAAATCTTGAAACTGCTTGCTGTGTCCGAGCTGCCACCACATTTACCAAAAATCGAAAATTGGCATCTCTGTTCTTCTTCTTATAAACATTGATGGACTTTGCAATGGAATCTTGGACCGAAGAAGAAGATATTCAACAATTAAACAATAGCTTTATGGAGCCATACTGAATAGGGGAAATATGCTTCTACCAGGCATAAAAATGATGGCCTCTATAATACACCTTGGCAAAAACCCAAATAAAAACAAAAGCAAATATATGCACTAAGAAACTAATTAAATTCCACATTTGTTTTGTAAATAATACAACTCACAAAATGTTGTTTAAATTTCGATTTTTTGTACTGACCATGTAATATACCATCTATTTATAAAAGTTATTGTGTTTTAATTTTTAGTGTGTACTAATAATAATAAAATAATAAACGCCTTATTCTTGTTAAATTGAGTTTTATTTCACTAAATACGTATTCGAAAGCTATGCTTTCATCAACAGTAGTATCTAAAAAACGAGCTAAAGAGTTAAAAAGTTTTTTAGATACTAGTCGATGAAAGCATACACCGAGAAAAAAAAATAGTTGGTTGTAATAAAAATGGTGATTAATATTAATAAATTGGTAGTTAAAAATGACTAACTACGCCCGTAGTGAAATTTAGTTGTTTTAAATACATAAGGGTAGTAATATGTACAATACTCTGTGTTGAAAAGTAATAAAAATTTTTATTATTTTTAATACAAAATTTTGTAAAACTTACTTTCGACGTAGTAATTTTAAATACGAAAGATATTGGTGATTTTAAGTCGTAATTGGCTTTACTATGTTTCTTTGTATAAATTAAAAGTACTAGAGTTGTTTTGTATACGATTGGTAGTATAAACAATTGTTGAGATTAGTAGTTTTCACAACTATAAACAAAATATCGTAGTAATTATAAAAATAACAAATATTGATTTTTATTACCTACTGGTAGTAATTTCAGTTATTGAAAGTAGTAGAAACAATAACTTTTTTTTCAAAATTAATTGTTTATTTATTTTTTTAGAAAAATGTTATAAAAATACTGACACGATATTTGTAACGAATTTTTTACGAGTTGTTTCTTCGATAATTTCTTGTTTTTCAATTTCTTTTTTCCTAATTTGAACAACACTCGTTGTCTTTACCACATAATTAAAAAATTGTGAAATCGATTTTATTTCATCGAACTCCACCCGTGATCCTACCCATTTGTTAGTTTGGGAGCTACCAGGTGAGCTACAAAACGATGAAACTGTTATAGCTATAGCAACTAAATGAGGATCCTGAAAAATAAATTTATATTATTTAAAAATAAATATTATTTTTAACAATAACAAATCCTCACATTTTCTTTCTTCCACTTTTGTTCATTGCTACGGAATTCAATTCGAGTAGCCAACTCTGTAACAGGAAATAAACCATTGATGTCCTCATTTTCGATAAAGATTAGAGAATTATATCGTCGCTTTAATAATGAAACAACGTATTCGCAAAAGTGTAGTTTCGAGATAATTGGATTTAAAGATTTTTCGATTTTCTGATTTTCGTAAACTCGGCAGCACTATTAAATGAATATAGATATTGTAAAAAAAATGTCTACCAATTAATCTTGACTAATTTCCCCACAACATATTAAAATTTCACATTGGTACCTGCTGGCTTTTCTACCTAAAAAGAGGTGAAAAGTCAATCAGGTGCCATATACGTTATTTCATATTTCATATACGTTATTTCCTTTTGCATAGAAGTACGATTAAGCCTAAAATAAATTATTATTGAACTAACGCATGATATTCTTACAATTTTTTATTTATATGAACCGGTATATCATGTAGTCACGAATGATGCTTATACAATATTTTAGATTTACCATTTCGTGTGGCGATCGTAATGTATGTAATATATACGACAATGATTTTACCCAAGTTATTATTCTGTAGGAATTGGAATATCGTACATGCATTTACACTGTTTCAATATTTAACCAAATTCAAATTTGCATGTACGTTAATTAACAATATATTACTTTTCACCCCCAGTTATAAAAAAATTGGAAAATGTTAAAATGCCACTTTATAGACATCCTTATGGGGAATGCAGCGCACCCATTATATAATAACAACGTATATATGGCATACGTTATTTCATTATTAAGGCGACGATATGTTAGTTTATGATCTAGAATAAACAAATGCATTATTTAGAATATATATGTTTTTGTTTGTTATAAATTACCTATAACTGATAAGTTAAGTTGATAAGTACTAAAATCCATTTTCCACTTATCAACAATTAAATCATGTAATTTAAAACTATCATCTGTAAAATCAATGGTTTCAACACCATCATCGTCAACACCATCTTTTTTTATATTTTCATTTAAGACACACACTCCGTAGACTCAAGCACAGATTCAATTATTAAATCATCGTCATAAATTACAACATCGTCACTTCCCAAAATATCCACATATTCCATTTTAAATATTACAATAGTAAATGCCACTTTAAAACCTTTGACTCTCAAAATTGTAATGAGAAAACAACATGTTTATTCCTGTTTAGTTGAAAGTCAAATAATACCAGTATAATAAAATGAATTACGGTAGTAGATATTTTACTATTTTGAGTAGTTGAAGCTACTACGCTGAGTATTATTAGTGCACATATAATATATTAGTATAGGTTAGTTGCAATTAAATATTAAAAAATTACTTGTTGTATTGTACAACATGATTTCAACAAAATTTAAACGTTAAAACAAACGTTTTAACGATTTTTATATATATTTATAATTTATATATGTATATATAAACAACAAAATAATAGATTTAAATAAATTAATTAATGTAAAAAAATTAAAACATCTTAAAAATAATTTTTAATTCTAACAGCTTTTAAACCATTTGGCAAATAATATAAATGAATGGGCGAGCCATCGAAATCTTCGATATTTTTAAAATAAATTTGTTCGTTTTTGTTCCCTATTATGTATGATTTAAAATGAATATCATAAGTTTTAATTTCAAAATTTTTACGATAAACATATATGTTATTATTTTTGATTAATAAATGTTCAATTTCAAATAAATCGAATTTATCGTTTATAATGTCCTTAATTCCTTAATCTCCCTAATTCCTCCTCTCTAATTCCACATTTGAAACACTTCATGATTAGATTTTTTATCAACCATTTTTACATTTAGAGTAAAATTCCACATAACCTTGTTTTAGAGAAATGTGTTTTAACCCTAAAACATTCATTTCATTCATCTATACTGCAGTTGTATTAACTATATTTTGTAATAAAAATTGTAGCAATAGTATTGTTTTATCATTTCAAATATTAATTGTTACTACCAAGTTTTAGTTAAAATAACTAGATTTAATAACTATTTATTTTCACTATTTTTTATATTAGGAACAAATACCTCAATCATTAAAATTAGTACGTGTAATCATATTTACTACTGACATTTGTATATTTAATAACTTAAAAGACAGATGTAATTTCAACTACAGCGTAGTGAATTTTTTACTACACGTATTTTTCTCGGTGTAGCTTTCGAAATATGTATTTAGTGAAATAAAACTCAATTTAACAAGAATAAGGCGCTTATTATTTTATTATTATTTAAATATCTTGTCCATTTTAGGTCCTTATCCAAACGACGGTGTCCAACATGCAAAGTAAAACACCACACGCTGCTTCATATAGCTGACTTTGGGCTTTCAAAGCAACCCGAAGAAGCCATTGAGAAACCTACAAGTTCAATCAAGGTAATTTCGTCTAACTCCGGTCAGATTGATCATGCAACGCAATTGATTCTTCCAACAGCTCTTACCAAGGTTATGTGTGCTTCAGGAAAATATGTATACTGTCGAGCTTTCTTGGACTCAGGCTCTCAAGCAAGTTTTATTACTGCAGCGTGTCTTCAACAACTCGGGATTCCACGATACAACGGAAGAATAACAGTAAAAGGACTTGAACAAGTTGAACCAGGTACAACTAAACGGATGGCATCAGTTCATATTCAACCATTAAAAAGTCCGGAACTAACGGTAAAAGTATTTGGTTTAAAACGCATTTCAAAGCTTCCACATATCAATATAAACTCAACTTATTGGGATGTTTGGAAAAGGCTTGCCGTTGGCTGATCCTGATTTTTATAAGGCTAATGATGTCGACATATTAATTGGTATATCGATCATTTCTTCAATATACTGAGAGATAGACAAATTAAAGGGAACTCAAACGATCCAATTCTGCAGAACACACTTTTTGGATGGCTTGTGGCAGGTTGTACTAACAACAAAGCTCACATGTAGAAGATGCACTTCTTCGATTCAATACGACTACTGAACTTGAAATCAAACTTAAACGAAACGCTTTAACGTTTTTGGGAGCTTGAACAAATTCCAACAGCTGGTTCTATCTTATCTCCAGAGGAAGAGCTATGCGAGAACAGTTTTAAGGAAAATCTACAAAGAAAGCCAGATGGTTGTTTTCAAGTTCAATTGCCCTTCAAAAAACCTCACACTGAACTAAGTGGATCACTAAGTATGGCAATCCAAAAATTAAAGGGATTGGAGCGACCGTTTATTCGAGACAAGGATTTCCATGTTAGTTATAAAAAATGCATATTTGAATACTTGTCTCTTGGTCACATGATCGAAGTGCCGCCAACTGTAGTCAAAGACGATGGATTCTCCTTGCCACACCATGGAGTGTTAAAAAATGATAGTTCGACAACTAAACTTCGAGTTGTTTTTGATGGGTCTGCAAAATCCAGCTCGGAGTGTCCCTCATGCAACGATTGTTTAGCAGTTGGACCCACTGTTCAATCTACTTTATACGTCATAATTTTGCGTTTCCGTGAGCATCAAATAGTTTTTTGTGCGGATATAGAAAAAATGTACCGCTAAATCCGTAGTCATGACGATGGCACTAATTTCCGGGAAATTGTTTGGCGAGAAGATTCATCGCAACCCATCCGATACTTTAAGTTGTGTACTGTAACTTATGGATTGGCATCTGCATCATATTTAGCTACGAAAGCAATTAATCAAGTCGCCTGTGATATTATAAATTCCGATCGTAATACAGCGAAAGTTATCCAGCAAAATATATATGTAGATGATCTCATGATGGGTGGAGACACTGTATACAAAGTGATCAATCTGAAAACAAGCACTAAAAGCCTGAAGTATTAAAAGACATTCCAGACGAAGACAAAGAATTCCAGATAAAAACATTCGAGGATTCTACTATTAATTAGTCTGTAAAGGTGTTAGGCTTGCAATATGATCCAAAAAATCAGTTTAGTTTTCGCGTAGATTTAGCTGCGAGTACTGTACCGCTATCCAAACGAAAAATATTATCTGAAGCAGGGAAGATTTTCGATCCTATAGGTTTTCGATCCTATTTATTCAACGACTATGGTACCTAAATCTGAATTGGGATGATTTGTTACCAGACCCAGAAACCAAAGAGTGGGAACTCATTCGATCAACACTTCCCCAAATTCAAGTAGTTTCCATTCCACGATATGTTCAAACATCTCATGAATCCAAGATTGAGTTCCATGACTTTTGTGATGCCAGCCAGCTTGCATATGTAGTCTATTTCAAAATTACTACCAAAAAGGGAGAAGCCTCAAAAACCAAAGTAGCACCTATAAAGCAACAAAGTCTTCCTCGTTTAGAACTATGCGGAGCAGTGTTATTGACCAACTTAGTCAATCTTGTCAAACGTGAGAGTAATCTGAATATTCAGGATATTGGACAGACTCCACAATCGCGCTAGATTAGCTTTCATCTCATCATCGTCGCTGGCCCACATTTGTTGCCAATCGCACGTCGCTAGTCTTTTCATTGTTTGGTAGAACACATTGGCATCACGTATCCTCACCTCAAAACCCAGCTGACAGTGCTTTGAGAGGGCTTTTTCCTCACGAACTAAAATGTAATGCACTATGGTGGAACGGACCTGATTGGTCAACACAGCCAAATGTAAGTTGGACACCACAAAAAATGGCTTATGCATATTTTCAAGCAAATGAAAATAAAAGCTGTACCACCACTATAGAATATGACATCCTCGACAACTTAATTTCTAAGCATTCATCCTTCCATAAAATTCAGAGAACAATGGCATTTGTACTAAGATTTATCGCAGCTTTAAAAAAAGCAACGATTAGCTGGAAGCAACCTATTATTTGTAATTCGAGAAGAACTCTACATATTATTATTCATCATATGCCGATATGATCAGCAAAAGTATTTCTTACCAGAGCTAAAGGACGTCGAAGTATCACAAATGGTTGAGCCCAGTAGTAATTTAAAATCACTCAGTCCATTTATTGATGATTCTGGAGTTTTAAGAGTTGGAGGCAGATTAGAGAATTGCAACTCGCCATTTTCTACAAGGCACCCAATTATTTTATGATCCAAGTCCTCTGTAACTAAACTAATTATTGAGGAGATGCATCGAAACAATAAACACGCTGGACCATTGTTGTTACTCACTTTATCAAGACAGCAATACTGGATACCTGGAGCCAAACATTTGATACGTCTAGTAGTTCACAATTGTGTTAAATGCGTAAGGCAGAAGGCAACAAATGAGACGCAGTTGATGGGTAACTTACCCAGTTATAGGCTTGAGTTGATTCGTCCATTTATCAAAGTGGGAGTAGACTACGCGGGGCCATTGCTAATTCATTTGACTAAAGGAAGGGGTCAGAAAAACTACAAAGCATATATCGTCGCCTTAATAATGAAATAACGTATGCCATATATACGTTGTTATTATATAATGGGTGCGCTGCATTCCCCATAAGGATGTCTATAGAGTGGCATTTTAACATTTTCCAATTATTTTATAACTGGGGGTGAAAATTAATATATTGATAATTAACGTACATGCAAATTTGAATTTAGTTAAATATTGAAACAGCGTAAATGCATGTACGATATTTCAATTCCTACAGAATAATAACTTGGGTAAAATCATTGTCGTATATATTACATACATTACGATCGCCACACGAAATGGTAAATCTAAAATATTGTATAAGCATCATTCATGACTACATGATAGACCGGTTCATATAAATAAAAAATTGTAAGAATATCATGCGTTAGTTCAATTATAATTTATTTTAGGCTTAATCGTACTTCCATGCAAAATGAAATAACGTATATGAAATATGAAATAACGTATAAGGTACCTGAATGACTTTTCACTTCGTTTTAGGTAGAAAAGCCAGCAGGTACCAATGTGAAATTTTAATATGTTGTGGGGAAAATAGTCAAGATTAATTGGTAGAAATTTTTTTTCCAATATCTTTATTCATTCAACAGTGCTGCCGAGTTTACGAAAATCAGAAAATCGAAAAATCTTTAAACTCAATTATCTCGAAACTACACTTTTGCGAATACGTTGTTTCATTATTAAAGCGACGATATATGTTTATTTATCTGCCTCAGTACAAAAACAATGCATATTGAATTGGTGACTGACCTCAGCAGTGATGCATCTCTTGCTGCTCTAAAACGCTTCGTTGCTCGTCGTGGATGTTTCCAGGAGATATACAGCGATAACGGCTCCAATGTTACTGGCGCTAACAACAACTTCAATACTCTTTTAGCAATTGTATTAAACTATTTAATGAAATTTCTCATTTTTGTTCCAGAAACGCTATTAATTGGCATTTTATACCACTTAATGCACCTCATTTTTGTGGTATTGGGAGTCTATTAATTTCCATCTGCGACGTGTTATTGGCAATACTATTTTAAACATGGAAGAAATGATCACTCTCCTTACAGAAATTGAGAGCATTCTAAATTCCCGTCCATTGTGTGTGTTGTCATCTGAAAAAATTGATGCTCTTACACCGTCACACTTCCTTATTGGACAAGCAATTACAAAGTTACCTGAATGTGACGTCAGTCATCTTAAGCCATCCTGTTGGCAGATGCTACAATATATGCAACAACATTTCTGGAAGCGATGGAACCTGGAATACATCACATCTGACATCCCTACAACAAAACGTAAAATGGTTAAAACAAAATTCGTCCATAAATATTGACGACATTGTAGTGATTAAAGAAGATAACATTCCCGTGTGTAAATGGCTGCTGGGAAAAATTATAAAACTGCATCCTGGATTCGATGGCTTCACCAGAGTAGTTACATTGAAAACTAAAAACGGAGAGTTAAAGAGATCACTTTCAAAACTCGCACGACCCAGCTGTTCAAACCGGCGGCATGTTCATAAGCAACATTTAACTATAGTAAAATAAAACAACTCTAATTAAATTAATTAATACTTTAAAAATAATGATAACTTTAATTAAAAAACCTAAAGAAAAATATTTGTTCTTCTACCTTTTCAATATTATTTATTGTTTATTATTATTAAAAATCATAACAGTATTATTTATGGTAGGCGAATTCTTGTATGATGTTTATTTTGTACTAAAAAGTATTGCATTCTTCAATACTTGTTATAAGATACAGGAATTCATCTACAATCGTGTGTTCGAAAATGAATAATCATTTTTTTATGATATTTGAATATTAGATTTAATATTAAATAAATTCAATTCTATTTGTAATTTCATTTCGTGTACAAAAATATAAAATTAAAATTTAATAAAATTGTTTAAATTTAATAACAAAAAAAAAGATTTTGTTTTATATAACATCTACACATCCGTGTGGGGGGAATAAACGCACAGCATATTTACAACGATACTCATCGATCTGTGCCCCATCAATATCAAGCCGACGGAACTGACTTTCGGCGTGCTAAGTTACCTATTTCTATATACATAAAACTGTAAGAAACAGAAAAAAAGGAATTAAAGATAAATCATTGATCATGTAAATTACATATAAACAACAAAATATTAAAAATTTGCTGTCATTACATTTCTACCGCAAGGGTACATTGAATTTTATGAATGTTTCGTTAAAAATTCCTACAAATTTTGTAATAAATTTAATTAACAAAAAAAATCTCAAGAAAACCACTTTAGCAATCACTATACAATATCCAAAACAAGATTACCATCATCTTACAGCAAAAAAAAATGACTCATTTGAGTAAAACAAAACTCATTAATATTCATTTCAAGCTCCTTTTGTTAACAAGATCCCACCAAAAATATAAAATCACACCTTAAATCACGATATACTAATTTTTTTTATTTATATCCATTAGACCACAAAAATAGACGAAACAAATAAACCAAATAAAAAAAATGTATAATTAAATAATTCAAATATATCTTATGTTTTTAAGCATCAGCACGAGTTGCTTGTTCTTTTGTTTTAATTTTTTTTATTTATTCATTAATTTTTTGTTTTGTGAAATGAGATACGAATTAATAAAAAATTAATAGAATTAAATTATACTTTCGTCTACTGACAATGATATCAAATTTAATTGTAGTGTTTAAGTTTAAATAAAAATAAAAAACACAATGCGCCGAAATGTTGATTATATTGTTTGTTAAAAGTTAAAACTAACGGGCGTTATATATTTTTAGTTCTTTTGTATTACGTTACGGTGTAAGTTTGAGTTTTGTACGAAATCACTTAAATATTTAACAAACACCAAAAATGGACAAATAAAATAAACAAATAAAATAACTTTTATTTTCTTATTTATTTATTTATTTATAAATATATTAAAGATATAAAACATTACAGAAGCTATAGGCAGCATTATGAAAATGGAGCTAATTCAAGGGTCACATTTTAATTAGGGACAATGAATCAGGATGGGTAAGCATTCTTAGATTTTACTGTTAAGGGGAAATAGTTGTACTATAATAAACATATAACCTGTGTTTTCGGAAATTAGTTTTGAGAGAAAAAAGAAAAAAAACTTTTTCCATTCTGGTTTCAACTTTCGAATAATATAATTGTAATATTGTAAAAGAAATTATTGTCTTCAAAATTTAAATATTAAAATATTGTGCTAAAATTATTTAAATAAAAACAATTATATTTAATGTAACAATTGGTGAACCCGATGTGATGAGTAAACAAGACTCTAATACATGCCGCAGCCCAGTCAAAAATTAATACGACGGATACGGTGGAGCTGAATAGTTTTTGGTAACTGAGACTACTTTTGAAAGCCGGTAATTAATAAGAAACAAAATAAAATACATTAAAGTCGTTGCAGCGCTTCCGCGAAGCATATAATCACACAGGCTATGGACATAA
Organism: Diogma glabrata; assembly: GCA_963693315.1. Taxonomy (NCBI): domain Eukaryota; kingdom Metazoa; phylum Arthropoda; class Insecta; order Diptera; family Cylindrotomidae; genus Diogma; species Diogma glabrata. The sequence continues at coordinate 126,896 of CAVNZG010001461.1, forward strand.
TAAAGAACCCGACCGGACTATAAATAAATATGACCCTATTGAAAATGCAGTTCTTAGTCACTTTCTACGGTAGTTATGGGCAATGATTTTTGGATATTGAAGGTATCCAGTTGTGATTGGCGTTGTCCAGATGGAGAATTGATATGAAAACTTGGCTTTGATTCTTCTGTTGTGTAGCATTAGACAACAAATTACATCACTTGAATTAAATTCTTTCTAAATTTATTTGAACAATCAAATTTTTCCAAATCCTGTGCTCGTTTTCGTTTCCTTTTTTTTTATTAATTAATTAGTAAGACATGTTTTGCACACTAAATATGAAATATTCACTATTCAGACTCTTTGAATATCCGAAGATACCATGTCAACTATAAAGGAAGTAGATGAGGAAAATGGAAGGAATAAGGATATATTGACAACTATACTAATTGTTTAATATAACGATGGACATTTTCTTTAAATGCCTGAGGGAAACATTCATCGGGAAATACAGAGGAGGGCATTAAGTTCCACAATTTGGCCACTCTATTAAAATAGTCGTTCTGAAAGGACACAGTTCTACAACGAGGTATTTGTACAACAAATGGATGGGATGACTCCGGAGCTCTTATTTGTCGATTATACTGCGCACACGATGGAAGGATATTTTGAATTTCTTTAGAGGAGAATTCGCTAAAGTTATATTTATAGTAAATTGACAGTTTAGCCAGATTTCTTCTGTGCTGGAGTGAATCAAGCTGGTCCGTTAGTTCGGTATAAGAAAAATTTTTAAGAATGAGGGGTGGAATACCGTCAGGGCCAGCAGATTTGTGGATATTGATAGAAAGAAGCATTTTTCGTACAATATTGCTACGAAAAATAAATTGGTTTCCTTTTTGTTACCACTGGGGAAATGAGTGTGGGGGAATAGGGAGGTTCAACTATGTTTGAGTTTTCTGCGAATATACGACCCAAGAGATCTGCCTTCTCTTTCGAGTCGCTCACGGGAATGTCATTCAGAACTAAGGTTGGAATAGAGGATCGAGTAAATTTGCTTTGAACTGATTTAACTGCCTGAAAGAAACTACGTGAGCCAGATAGGTTGTCCAAGTCTATTTTGAATTTACTAATATTTCTGGCTTTCTTATAGGCGCTTTCTTATAGGGTTCCAGGTGTTTTATTTGAATTATATATCTTAAATGCTTTGCGTTTATTCTGCACTGCCTCATCAACAGACAACATCCAGCGTGATTGTCTGAGATTCTAGTGGGACACTCTATCATTTGCGTCAAACCGTGATAATCTGCGAGTATCAGTTCGGATTATCTTCCTAAGTCGTCAGTGCGCGATATAAGTATTCATCCATTCAGCCATTCTTTATTATGAATATTAAAGTCTCCAAGAATGGCCAGTCTTTCTTTGGGGTAGTCCGTATGGTAATCTTGTCTAGATTAGCCGATATTTGATCGAAAAAGAGACATCCTGGGGGGGGGGGGGAATTTGGGGATATGTATATTCATATTATAAACATAGTTTCATCAACACCTGAGATCTTCAGTGCTATAGAATTATGGTGCTTAGAGTTCAATTTGTAAGCCTTAATTGTCATAAACGGAATGTTCTAATTCGTAACTAGGTATCCGGTATTTATCGAGATCCAATTTCGATGCTTTGCCACTAACAATTGTTTCGGTAAGAAACAATATGTCAGGTTTATTTTTTTCGTTGTAGTGATGAACCTCGTTTAGATTCGAATTGAGACCTCTTATGTTGGTGAAGTCAATGCTAAGCTGTTGGTTCATTCTGCTTTCAATATGTTGAGACAAAGACTTACCCTTTGACATTGTAGGCATAGATACTGAAATTCGGCCAGGCCTAAATTTCAACACTACACATTACAAAAGAAACTGGGTATCTCTGTCACAAAAACATGATAGCAGGTTTCATGCGACAGTTGCACGATAAGGGAAAGCAAAAAAAATTGGGGTTGATAAGGACACTAACAAAATTGAAGAGTACAAATAAAGGGTTAAATTCGAAGTTCCTACTAACAACTAAAACGAAATTTTAAATTTCTTGTTACCAAGCAATATTAAACAAGTTTATGCTTTAACATAACAAATAAATTTATTACATCAAAGCAAGAAAACATGAAATTCTACCTGCCTACCGCCTAGTAACAGTAAATATAAAATACCACAAAAACAGAGATGTGCTTAAGACCGCACGACAGAAGTGAAAACTTCATTGGCAATCGCAATCAATTGATATCGTATTAGTAGTATTTTGATCGTTTTAGTAGAATAAATGAGAAACAAGTCAGAACGATAAACCGCTAACTACACACACTAACCTGACAATGTAATCAAAATAATTGTCAAAATAGCATTCATATATCAATAGCAGGGACTAAAGTACGCGTGGTTGTCACACCAATAGATTAACATGTTTAAATTTTACAAATCTTTCTGCGAAAAGCTAAGCAAATTCATTGGTATTAACGCGCATTGTTGCCGCTTGCAAATCACTATCGGCTAAGCGCCACCATTTTTAATTATTTTTAATTATTTTATTTATCATGATTGCCATTCATGTTTAATCATACATAAGCTATGCTTCTTTGTATAGAATTTATGCGATTTCCGTCTCTTAATTTTGTGAGCTTTAAATCGATATAATCGATTTTATCAAGTATCAAGTTACAAGTATTAAGTCTTCACTTAATTTTAGAAACATGTATTACATACAATTCCAAACCGACAACATATTTAGTGAAGATGATAAAATTACAATACATATAATTTTGATATACAAATGTAATTGTTTCAGCCTTCAGGTTATACTATCTTTCTTACGTTAATGAAATTAAAATTAAAAAATTATGTTAAAAAAAAACATTGATCAAAGCAAACTACCGTTTAAACCGAAAGTTAAATAAAAAGCAAAAATTAAGCGTACACAACAACTTCATAAATTTTCATGATGTTTAATGTATTAATGCATAAAGGATAAACAGCCATACATACTTTCAATTTTATATATATTCAATATTTATTTAGCATGATGACTCGAATGCAAATTGCAAAAGACAGTAGCCATATAACTTTAAAATATTGCGTTATAGATCAATTTTTTAAAATTCGTATAAAGAAATTTTTATTATTTTTATGAATTCATAAATAAAAAAAATTATTTTAATGGTATTTAATAAAAATTAAAAAAAAAACAATAAAAAAATATGTACCACACCAGAAGTTGAACTCACTATCTACAGCACATCAGTCGATCACGATATCCACAATGCAATTTGAAACGTTAAGATATGATAGATTGATAAATTGATAAATGATAGAAATGCTGACGGTTCAGCCTAACTTACTACCTACAGAAAAATCTGTGTGTGGTGCGCCAAAAGAAGTTTTCACTTCAATAATTTTTTAATAAAGAACAATCTCACCAGTTATATAATTTTATGCTCCGTTCTTCACCACTTTTATTTTCAGAAACACTTACACAAACACTAACACACACTTGCGTGTATTTTATCTTATTTTACCTTTAATCTGTTTTTATAAAGACATACATGCAAAAATAAAATTAAACAAAATACAATTTATTTTCTATTTTCGATTATTTTTTTTTTCTTTAAAATTTAGCAGACAACCTTCTCTGTATGACTCCGGTTGATGAAAAAAAGATCCGGTTGATGAAGAAAAGATAAAAAAGAGACCTTAGTTGATCAACTTCAATTTATATATTTTGTTAACCGTTTGACAATCCTAGTTGCATTAATTTTGTCTTTAATCTCAATCATCTAAGGCTAGTCATTTCTCAATATTACTTGTATTGTTTTCAATAGACCTAAACAATTCGGTACTGCAATATGGTTAAAGTTATCTGTCGTCTACAATAAACAAAAATCGTTGATTAAATTTGTAAATAGTTTAATAAAATTGAAGCACTATTTAATTTTTTATTAGAAAACATTTATATAAAGAAATCAATTAAATTAATAAAAGTTGAGATGTAAAAATTATCTATTAATTTTAAACAAAACAAGGCGTGGAAAAATGCTACCGAAATCTAACATGGAGTTTTTATTGACAATTGAAATATTATTATTTACATCTCCTTTTTTTAAATATAAATAACTTCTCTTTTACACCGGCGTTTACGAGATCATTGTATTGGTGATCTGAACTAATCGCGTGCTGCATTGTCAATGAAATTCTAGTTTCTTACTGCCACAGATTCGCTCCAGATTCTAGCACCGACTAGAACAAAAAGCCAAATTTTCCACAACGGTGACAGAGGCTTTATTCTACAACCATATGGATAAGGCTTCTTCCATAGTTGGGGATAAACTTTGGAAGCCGACATGTCCACCCACAATCCCAATTCTGTGCTAACGCTGACCAGAATCAGGAATCAACAAGTCAAACTTCAACGTCACAAACTCGGAAACATAAAAAATCTCTCTGCAGTTACGGCTATAGATGAGAATTACGACACAATTTTTAAATGATATTGGGACTTATATATATCAGTAATCCTAAGTTATTTCTTCACTCAAAACTAACTAAGTAAATTTTACAAATTTTTTAGAAATATACAACACACAAATTTTTTAGTAAGTTTACCAAAAATATTGTACATAGCAAAAAAAAATTATTTGAAAAAACAAAAAATTTATTTGATTTACAAATTATTTTTCGCTTTGTAGGAAAAAATTGTAGTTTTATCAAAAAATGTTGTGTGTTGTACATTTATAAAAATTTTGTAAAAGTGACTTTTATTTTTTTGAGTGTTCAAAAATCATTTAGACCTTCCTGTCACTAATGAATCTAAAATTAAAACTTTTGGTAATAAATTGCTGTGTCTCGATCTGGGCCTCCGTTGTGAATTACGACACCCATTTGTCGTTGGTTCAGTCAATAAACATAAAATAGGTGCTGACTTTCTTTCAAAATTCAGTATTTTTTTCGACCTCATAGCGTAAACGCTTGCCTAATGAAAGAACATCACTTACGGTGGAAAATATTTTATTGAATGATAAAACGCCAAAACCGAGACAATTTACTATAAATGACAATTTACTATATTGGAACCATTCTCCCATAGTTCCCCTATTTTCAATGGAGTCCAGATATGAGTCTTTATGACCACGTCGGTTGGAGCCTGAAAAGTATACAGCATTGCCAAGAATGAGTTTGATCAGATAGTTCGACAAGGGTTGGTGAGGCCTTCTTTCTAATATGTATCCCCACCGCTTCAATTTGTACCCAAAAGAGAGCCAAATGATGAGAGGCCATGTGGGGATTACTTCCGCCTTAATACCAGATCGGTATCCTATATTTCTTATGATCAAGATTTTTCAATGCACCTGTATAGTCGCTTTTTCAAAAATTGATCTAGTACGTGCTTACCACCAAATACCTGTAGACTATAGTCGCAGAAGATGTACACAAAACTGCAATGGAGAGATCAATTTTTATTGATATTTATATTTTTTATCCATGAGAGTGACAATCCCGCGTACTCCAGTCTTCTATTGGCATAAAAGTTAACGTGAGATATCCTTAGAAACACCAAAAAACACATGTTTTTGTGCAACTTTGGTCTTGAAAGGTTTTTATGTGTTGTGGTGACTTGTGACACATATTGTAAGGCCTACTGCCTATACACAACTAATTTTATTTCAAAAAAATTAAAAATTACAGTTCTATTTCGTCTCTACAAGCTCATTAGGGTGCTTTACGAATAACATGGCACAGACCTTTTTGCGTTTTATGGACAAACTTATCAAAGAGCTGGATTATAAGTTTTCGTATAAATTGACGATATATTGGTGAGGAGCGTCTAAATGGGTTCTCGGTGTTCCTACACTAAATTTTTTATCGATGAGATTTCGTCAGAATGGCATATAACCATCTATGGATATAATCCTGGCTATTAGACTATTTCCTCAGCCGACATCTATTCAACAGGTTCAGCGGTTTGTGGGTATGGTTAATAAAAAACATACAGAATTACTAGCACCAGTCACTCACACACCTTCACACCAGCAACATTTTTGTCCTATTGAATGTAGAGCAGCTATTGACCTTGGCCTGTTTATAAACGAGATTATTGTCATGTTTAAAACGGATGCTTCAGGTACTGTGATATAAGCAGGACTAGAACAGTGTACGCAGATAAATGTTGGCAACCATTGGCATTTCTTTCTCATAAGCTATCGCTTACTGTAACCAAATATTCTACTTGCCATACGCTTTTAGCAATATTTTTTGCGACTAAACATTTTCATTTAAACATTTCTGTTCACCGACCACAAACTTCTGACTACTGCTATTACATTTAAAATGGAACGCAGTCTCAGACAGGCTCGTCATTTGGACTGTGTGGCACAATTTACCACTGGTATTGAACACATCAGGAAAACGGACCATGGTGGCAGATTCTATTTCATGATCATATGAAAAAACGGCTCTTTATCCAACCGAGTTGGATATCTCCTAACTCATTCAACTTCAAGAGTCCGATCAATTTTTGTCAGGACTACAACCTTAACGCATCCGCTTAAAAAATTGTAGCCTTATCTGTTAGAGACGAAAGTTGAGAACATGTTTATTTTAGGGTAAGGAGCTGTAGTCACTAAATCCTTTCCATATCCTGAAGTTTTTATGGGAGTATAAGTAGGTTGGATGTAATACATTTTTGTTGCAAGGCATTGAGACTTTTAGAATGTTTACAATTTATTTAATTTATTTTTTATTAGTTTTTGGAACAAAGTTCCTTATCGCGCGTTGTGAAAGGGGACTAGACGGAAAAAGTTAAGACCAAAAGACACTTTTGTGATGGAATGAGAAAAAGGTAAAAAAGTAAAAAAAAAACGAAAACAAAGTATTTTAGTAAAAAACGAAACAAACGAAATTCATTAAATTTCTATTTAGTATTTTATATTTTCTCTCATTTAGTTTATGCTTTGCTTTCGGAGTGGATAGACGTATTATTTTAGATTTAATTTATTTCAGGCTTAAAAAAGTATAAGTTTTAAGATTTCAGCTGTGTTTAAATTCATTTTTCACTTTCTTTTTTCGGAAAATTAAAAATTAAATTCATGCATAGGGAAAGATTTAAAATAAAATTATTTTAAGTTTCCTTTCTTCTGCATCTTAACTTTTATTTTAGTCATAATTTTCTTTGTTTTTAAATATTTTCTATTGATTAGAAATTAAAGAAACAATTCATAAAATTGATTTGTTCTTTCTATGCAAAACAAGGTAAGCAGGCTACAGACCTTCAATCAATTTGTCAATCAATTGAAAACGAAATAAAATTTAGGGATTTTTACACTAAATTTTATTTCGTTTATTTGCGTTTTCGAATTGATTGACAAATTGACTGTAGGTCTGTAGCCTGCCGTAGAGAAATATTTCATAATGGCCGTGTTCGATTTGACTGAAACAACTGAATTATCTGAAAAGAATATGTTAAGCATAATATGTAAAATGCATTTTAGCTATAACATCAAAAAACGTTTCGTTGTCATTGTCGATGTAGTGGGTTGTGAGAAAGGTTCGGGGTTCAACGCGGACCCTATATTTATTTTTTATTGTTTTTGTCTATTTTTTTATAGAACATTAAAACTATTTCTTCTGTCATCATTTGTCATCATTGTCATCTTTTTGAGTGATTTATGATTTTTGATTTTTAATTTTATTACAATTCCTTCACTAATTAATCGAAAGGAACTTCGTTCCATCCGGGTGTTGACACCTCTCTTTACTTTTTATTTCATTTTTCATAAAAATATATCATTCCAAATTAGAAAGACTTCTTCTTTAATATTGCTCTGCCTATAGGTAATCTCAATCGGAATTCATGAAATGGATGCACTATGATAGACGATTTGATACGTATCATCTTTCTATGGCCTTTTCTGATGCACACTCAAAAAAATAAAACCCACTTTCACAAAATTTTTATAAATATACAACACACAAAATTTTTTGATACAACTGCAATTACTTCGGTCTGAAATACCTAAGTATTACATATATGAGCCAAAAGTGAAATTCTTACCACTTTTTTGGCATTTTCGATGGTTTAGGACCACTGATTCTAAAGAAGCCAAAAAAATGTATATTCTGTTTGCCGGCCGATCGACCGTCACAACCGACGAAATCTAGAAAACCGCTGAAAGGATTTTAAAAATTTTGTATTTTGAAAATAGGTACACTCAATGGTAAGAGACCTGAAAGGACGTTTTGCTCGATAACTTTACCAGAAGTGTGTCAAATATATCGTCAAGTGTGTCAAAACAAGTAAATATGCAATTTTTTTGCTTAAAAACGATCATTTTAAGTGATAATGATTAGGAACAAAAAATGTGGAGGAATCTGGATGGTCGGAATTGGTATGTGAGTTCAAAAACTAGATTATTGTGTTAGAAGTTTGTCAAAAAAATGTTGTCAAGTGTGTCAAAAAAAAATTTTTATTTATTTTTTTACACAGTTTTTTGGAAAAAATAAAATTAATTATTTGTACAACATGAAATTTTATTATTATCATAGAGAGTTATGGCTAGCGGAATGGGTAGCGAAAATCCGAAATTCTACGTCCACGCCGTGCTACCTGGGTAACGCTAACAGAATTAGGTCGGTGTAGTTGAGAGGGGCAGAGTAAATACTGCTTATACTCAATGATTCTGCACCATGGCGAGTCATTGGCGCCATAAAACCAGTGCAACTCAAGCGTCTGTTCTCCATGTTAGGGGCGGCTTGAAGCGGGCGTCTGTCTTGGATAAAGCGGCTCGCTATATAAATGTGTAGAAAGCGTCTGTTCTCCATGTTAGGGGCGGCTTGCAGCGGGCGTCTGTCTTGGATCAAGCGGCTCGCTATACAAACGTGTAAAAAGGTTGTTTCTGGTGACCTTAAGATGCAGAACGAACCCATTCACGAAAATTTGGGTTGGGCGAAGGGCTAACACCCCATTTCCGTAAAAAAATTATTGTCATGAATTCTGTACACAGGCCTCGGAATATCTCGGATTCAATATTGGAACGACCTCGGAAACTGTACCCGGACTACGATTTAAAAATGGGAACCTGGAACGTGCTAAGCCTCAGAAGACCAGGATATCTCCTAAAACTAACACAACAAGTCGAGAGCTACACACTGGATATAGTGGCATTACAAGAACTAAGATGGCCAGGGAGTGGAATCCATGAAACAGCGAAAGGATACACTCTTTATTATTGCGGTCATCAAAACGGAGGAGAATTTGGAGTTGGCTTTCTTATACACCGTCGCGTGAATCAGCATGTTATCGACTTCTGCCCAATTAATATGCGGTTATGCACACTGAGAATCCGCACGCAAAAATTCAATTTTACGATCGTCAATGTTCATGCACCTACTGAAGATAAAGCAGATGATATTAAAGACCTGTTCTTCCTAGAACTCGAAGAAGTCATCAATAACATCCCGCGGCCCGATATAAAAATCGTGGTAGGTGACTTTAATGCTCAAATTGGTAGGTTTGCAGAACTTAAAACACATATCGGCCCCAACAGCTTGCATCATACCAGCAACAATAACGGTTTTCGCGCAGCCGAGCTGGCTATGATGTATGATCTAGTAATTTCCAGCAATTTCTTCTCTCACAAGAGAATCCACAAAGCAACGTGGAAATCAAATGACGGAAGAACAGAAAATCAAATCGATCACGTCATGATCTCTTAGAGACACTCTACAAGTGTAACTGACGTTCGATCATACAGAGGTGCTGATATGGACAGCGATCATATGCTTGTCATCTTTAAGTACAAGTGCAAATTATCATCTACATTTAACAGACAAGCAAAAAAGACCGTGCGCTGGAATGTCGAAGCATTTAAACATCCGGAAACGCTGAATAGATATCAGGAAATAATAACACAAAACATAGAAGAGCATGACATCTCTTCTGAGATGCCATTAAACATACAAGAAGAATGGCAAACGCTTCAATCAACCATTATAGCCGCAGCACAAACTACAATCGGAAAACGACCACCGAAATCACACAACGAATGGTTTGACGACGAATGCCGCCAATCCGTTGAAAATAAACAAAAACTGCGAGAAAAATGGTTAACAAGGAACACCCGAAGCTCCCAAGCTGATTATCTATGCGCCAGAAAAGCCTCAGCAAAACTTCTACGTAAAAAGAAACGCGAGCACATGAAGAGCTGCATCGAAAACATCGACCTACATGCGGCCAACGGAAATTCAAAAGAGTGCTTTGCCAATGCACGGAATCTGACAAAAGATTTCCACCCAAGATCTACAGCCATCAAAAATGAAAATAATGAACTTACAACAAGTGAACGCGATGTGCTGGCAGTGTGGCGATCCCACTTTCAAGACCTACTGAATAGAACGAATGAAGTTCATCCTATTCGAGCAATTGCGTCATCAAATGAGGAGATTTTTGTCCCCTACCCAGCAATAGAAGAAGTGGAAGCTGCCATTAAAAAACTGAAAAATGGCGAATCACCAGGTTTCGATGGTATTCCCGCAGAACTTTTGAAAAATGGAGGAGCAGCTCTGGTCTCACGTATATATGATCTGATTCTTGCAATCTGGGACCAAGAAGAACTACCTGCTGAATGGAAAACAGCTCTCATTGTTCCGCTGCATAAGAAAGGTGACCGTCTAAAGTGTGCGAATTATCGTGGCATCGCACTGTTGAACACTGCACATAAAATACTAGCTAATGTCGTACTTGCTCGACTCATCCCGTTCGCCGAATCTATCATCGGTGACTATCAGTGTGGTTTTCGTCCCAACCGTTCAACCACAGATCAATGTTTTACCTTAAGGATGATTCTAGAAAAATGTTGGGAGTACAACATCAGCATTCACCAGCTCTACGTTGATTTCAAGCAAGCATATTATAGTATCATCCGCGACAACCTCTGGTCCGCACTCATATGCCTTGGCATCCCAGAGAAACTTGTTTCTCTGTGCAAACTCACAACATCGGGATCAAATTGTAGAATAGTAATCGAAGGGTCAGTTTCTGATCCTTTCGATATAACATCAGGTGTTCGACAAGGTGATGCACTCGCGCCCGTACTATTTAATTTGGCGCTGGAGTACGCGACAAGAAAAAGCCGAATTGAGACACAAAACTGCATGTATAACAAATCTAGTCAAGTTCTTGGCTACGCAGATGATATTGTGCTACTCGGACGTAGAACAAGCGATATTAAGGATAGTCTCTCTCAGCTTGAAAGAAATGCTAAACGACTTGGATTATGCATCAACACCGGCAAAACCACACTCTAAAAAAAATGGTGTAAATTTACTCTTATAATAGGAGGTAAATGAATGCCTCCTATTATAATGGTAAATTTACAACAGTGCGTAAAATAAAAATATTTACACATTTTGTCGTAATTCATCATTTGGTTTAAGAATGTATTATTACACAAAAAACATTAGTTGTTAGGCATATTCGATGTATGTTTACCTATATTTTGATGGAAATCTACAACAAATTAGCTAAATATACACACAAAACCACAAAAAATTGTGTAAATTTACATCGAGTTGTTTAAATTTAAAATCTTTTTGACAGATTTTTACACCCTAAAAGAAGTATATTGCCACAAGGCTACTCGATTTTAATCTACTACTATCTGTGTAAAATACCTCAATCAAAGATTATTGATAGTCTATGAAGGGCACTGGGCAGCTGAAAATGGTTATGGTTTTATAATATAAGGAAGTAATTCGAATGGTAGTATTATTGTTTAACATCTAGTGTATGAAATGAATGTTTTTGGACCACCTGTAATTAGTAAAGTGTTGTTTGAAGAAAGCATTGGTTCTAATAAATAAACATAAAATAACTTTTTTTGTTTTATTTTGTATATATAATAAAAGTAACAATAAAATATTTTAAACTAATATGAATTATAAAATTAATAAGTTACCATTTTTTAATTTAATTTATTTTTAAATTTTTTTTTTGAATCAATGCCTTTCAACACACTTTTAAAATTGAAACAAAGAAAGTATATATATAAAATATTACAATGGGCATAAACTATACGGTTTATTTTTACAACGAACAAAACCCCCGGTATAGAAGCCATCTACATTTTTTAGCACAATAAAAATCGTGAGCTTGTAGCGCCATTTTGAAATTAAAACTCAATATAAAAAAAATTCAAAAATCGCCATAACGCTCATAACGCCATCTGGAAAAATAAAACTCCATATCAAAAAAATTCAAAACTATTTAATCAAAAACACTAATCCAATTTTTTGCATATGGCAATGTTCATTGTTTATTGCAAATGACGTGAATGGGTATGGCTATGATATATCGGAGGTTTTGCAACGAATGTTGTGGTTATACAATGCAAATATATAAATTTACGTAGTTGGGCGGATACAGAACACAAACAAAATGAATAATACAACTTTATATGTAGTAAAAGCACAAGTTAATTTAAAAAGACATAAGTTATCGCAATATTACACATTTGTTCGAATTTTTAAACTTATGATTTTTAGATACGCACTTTTGGTTTAAGATTATACCACGGTTGGAAAATTACACCAAAAAAGACGCTAACTTATAGTTATTATCACTGTGACTTTACGCCTCATTATTTCTATTTTTTAGAGTGCAAAGTGTTAACAACATCTAAGAACATACCTCCCGGAAATCTGGATACTGGCGACTATGAAGTGGAACGCGTGGAAAACTTCAAATACCTCGGGTCTGTAATAACATCGTCAAATGACATGCAGGCAGATATCAAAGCCCGTGTCTCTGCCGCATACAGAGTTTTCTACGCATACTCAAAACTTCTGCGATCAAAATATCTTTCGCGGTCGTGTAAACTCACACTTTACAAAGCATTAATTCGACCTGTGCTTACATTTGGAAGTGAAACCTGG
>CAVNZG010001461.1:140036-142536 GCA_963693315.1 Diogma glabrata
AAAATTTTTTAAATTTATTTGGCTGAGAAAAAGGTGTATATAAAAAACAGCAAACTCAACAAAATAATGTGAAAACATTCTTTTGCGCGTTGTGTGAATACATTCAGATATATCCTTTGAAGTTGCTTTAAAGTTGGTTAAATTTTCTGTATTCATTTGCAAAATCGAGACTCTATTAACCCTAAACATGTTCAAACTCTTGTGCATCACCAAGCGCAATGGAGAGATCTAAATTAATATTTTAAGGATTTTTCAATGCCGAGTACCTCAGACATAGTTCCGAAGTAAGTTAAGCGTAGTACTTGTAACGTAAAATACTAGTCTGAACCTATTTAGCTATTGCGAGCTTGAACTCCAACGTAGTGAACATCCAGTTATTTAAACAATTCTGAGTTATTCAGACTTTTAAAAATTGTAGAGCAAATGATCAGACAGTAGATTTCATCTTGAAATCGAATCATTCTTTTAAATAGTAGGAGAGCATTTGGCTTTCTCAGGACTGAAATTTATATGTAACGATCACAACGTATACGGGTAATAGATAATAGATCTCTATAAAACAGACCCTTCAAGACTGTCAACGGTTTCATGCCTTTCCATGTCTTTAGGTTATTTGCCTTACAATAGCTATAGCAAATAATTATTCGAAGTATATAAAATGTATATGTATATATTTTTAATATAATAAATATAAACTAATAAACTCTAACAAAGATCAAGTACATCAATTGCATTTAATTCTTTTTAATATAATTAATTTAAATTTGAATTCAGTTTAGGTTAAAAAACTAAATAATATAAAGCTTTTTTGTTATATTAAAAACAATACAAACCTTAACCCTTTTCATTTTATATTGTTTTATACAATAAAATACAATACAAAATTAACAAATTTATTTTTGAAATCGGTCATCAATAAAATTACATTCGGTTCTGCAACAGTTTGTTTTTATCAAATACTTATTTAATTGTAGTGCATAAAGTCACAAAAGTTATTCTGTTTTGAAGAAATCGAAGTTTTGGAACAATAAAGCAAAAAATAGCACTTGCTAGAATATTCGTTTCGTCAGTTCCAATGACATATTTCTTTTCAATAGCACTTAAAACATTTAAAAAATTCTTTGGTTAAAACTAATCACCATTTTATGTATACTGTTTCTTGTACACGACACAGCACTCCACTTTTAATAAATTTTATCGCTATTACTAATATCGCATTCCTTACTAAACTGTCTTTCGTTCTGCTCTATTCTTGGCTGATACAAAATTTATTTACAGAGAATGTTCGATAAATTCTCAGAATCGATGTTGTTATTGTTTTGTTTGCACATTATTTGTTGTTGTATCAGCTATTTCTTCTTATAATTATTTATAAATACATCATTGATGACCATGTATGTCCTTAATGGTTTATAATATATTATTGAATTTGTTACGACCAGCTTTGTCAGTCAGAGAGACCAACGCTTAAATGATCAATGTAATATTTTGATTACGTCATTATTTTTTTTGTATTCAAACAAATCTTTTACGGTATAATTTGTAATAATTTAAAAACAAAAACAAAAAAGTTTGAAAATATTTTGTTAGCTATATTGAGTAAGCTTTTTTTAAGGGGAAATGGAAACAGGTCAAGGTATGGAAATTTGGCGCTAGTGTAATAAAAAGTTTTCTGTTTATACCGGGATTACAAAAAATAGACACAATCAACACATACATGGCCTCCGGCCCAGGAAAATCTGAAATCTCTAATAAAAATATAGGTTCAACGAATCATGTTAAACTATCAGATACAGAATATCAAAATGATAAAAAATAAGGAAAAATTGAAAAAAAAATAAACTAGACTTCTAAAAACGTTGATTGCAGAAGATCAAATACTCTTGTTCAAAAAAATTAAGCCTAGCAGCCCTGTAGCAACAGAATTGATCAAAATTTATCACAAAATTCTTGAAGTATATCATCAGCAGCCTGCAATGTGATAAGAAGCATATGTATGCATTCATATAGCCAAAATAGCATCAGTATAGCCTTATTTCACAGCCGTTGAAGATGGTGCAACTCTTTTATAACCCACCACCGTGTTACTTCAGTAACCTGTGCCCAAGTTTTCTTATTAAAATGCATGATATTAACAAACGGTAAGACAAAAAATTACCTTTCTTTCAACCCGTTGTTTCACATTTTAAGTTTCTTTTTATAATTTTAAACAAAAAAACACTATCATTTACAATCAATTATATAAAAACAATCTGACATTACGAAAAAGCCAATTATTCATAATTTAATGATATTTTGTATCAAACTAAAACTCAAACAAACCGCTTGAAATTTAAAACTTAATTATATTATAATTCTGCGTCGCATCACAGAACGATTCGATAGGAATCCATTTATCTCATCGTTGTGTTTAGTTGTTTCATTTTTCACATAAATATTACCCATAAGAGGAAATCTACCGTGTACGAAAAAAAACAAATGAAACAAACGAGAAATTATT
>CAVNZG010001461.1:145036-185089 GCA_963693315.1 Diogma glabrata
ATTACGCTGACATTCTATATTTTATCAAAATTATCACAACATATCATTTAATTTTTTAAAATTATAAATAACAGATTACAAATAACAATTAAACAATTAATTAATTAAATTACAAATTTATATTGCTTCCTTGAGGAAACGAGCCTTCATATAACTATGTGTGGGCTTTAATCTTCAAGAAAGACAGTGCGTCACAGGATCAAGGAATATGCAACCGGCTGGATTATTGGCAAATACATTTTTGTTTTGTTTCAGCAAATTTTTGTAAAAATTTGCTATTTACCTTTTAATTTACTTTTATTTTCTCTATTCTATCATAAAATATCGGCCTATGTCATATTTTGTCAGTGATAGAATTTTTTGTTTAGTTATCCATTCTTTAACAAAAAATATAAAAAAGACAAAAAAAGAAAGATTTACGTCCATCAACACCTTTGAACGTATGTTGTTGTGGGACCTTGGTCTTAAAAGGTTTTTATGTGTTGTTGTGACACATATTGTAATTCCTACTACACAACACATTTTATTAAAAAAAAAAAAAAAATATAAATTATAAATTTGTTTTTAAAATTATGAATTTACGTAATTTTCACCAAAATAAATCACCAGAGTGACCGAAACAATAATTTTTCTTTATATAATCCAAGATTATGACTCAAAAGACATTATAAATTTTTTTTCATAGATTAAATATCAAAACCGACTCAAAAAAACTTGAAATATTAAATTTTTTCTTTTGAAATATTAATTACGACTCCCCGAATATTTAGAAAATGCAGCTATACATACATATTAAATCTAGCTAAACGAAAGAAAAAAAAAATGATTACACAAGCACTCTCTCGTGGTGCGGCTGTCGACTCATCAATGCCATTGCATCGGAAAACAGATTGACTCTACACAAATGCATATAGCTTTGGCTTTCAGCTAATTCAAAGAAAAAAAGAAAATAGGGGTCATCCTTTAATAAAAACAATCATATCATCATCACATCTGATGGAGATATTAATCGGTCATAAACCTCACCTCATCAAAACATTACAGTCCAAAATTGGAAATGATCATATATATTCGGAGTTTTTATGTTTCCACACAATGAAACAATATAAAACTTGAAGAATTCATACATTCTCACTTTCTTAGTTTCGTTTAAATTGAACAAAAGAGATAATAAAAACCTCGAAATATTTATGTAAATAAAAAGAATATATAACAAAACTAAATGAAGTTATATATTTGATGATATTTGTTCGAGGGTGAGTTAAAAAGTTATTTGTACTGCCTGGTTATGTTAATAAAAAAAATGTAATGTTGTAGCACAACAGATGGAAAAGTGTTTCGCTTCGGAAGTTGGTCTTTACTATCAGATGTGACTGAAAAGCCCAACCTCCTTTGCCGAACACTTTTACTCAGAACTCAAAGGGTTCTTAAAGATTGTAGATTGTAGATTCAATCAAACGCTATATGTTGGGTATAACATATTGTTTGATAGTACGGGATATATGTCTGATTATGTTACAACTGTTAATTTTTTTGATACATTATTAGTTTTGAAATTTTAAAACTTCATTATTATATTTTTGGATGTCGAAAAAAAACATATTTTATTTAATTTTTGAAGATCAATTGAGTTGTTGAATTTTTGAAAGTAAAAGAAAAAAGTGTAGATCACTTTAGAAATTATTTGTATATAGGGTAAATTGATGTTTTGTTAGAATTGTAGCAATGCGTTTTTTTCAATAGATATGCAGCTTAGACAGTTGATATCTGTTTTTAAGTCTTTGGCTACCACTTTTTGGCCCATCATAATCTTTGTTGCATTTTCGTTTTTCGCCGTTTGTTTAAAAATCAAAGACGTTTAACTTTTTCAGCACTTGGCTTGGATTATAATTAACATTTGGAATACCAAACCCTCAAAAATGAATGCATTCTCAAAATGGTTTCATCAATAATGTATTCATACCTCTAGTTCGTCTACTTAGTCATCTCTTGTTAATAGCAGTTGCTTTCTATTATTATTTTAGAAACTATTTCACTTCCTATAACAACTTATTCTCCAGTTATTGTTTGCCGGTTTAATCTAGCTGATTATATAACTGTCAATAAAACCCTGTTACAACCGAGATGTAGGATATAAATATAAAGCCTGAAAAGAAAATACAATTAATACCTATGTAGATATAATTTTCATTTCATCACTATACCGTACCTGAAAGTTCCCCCTCAACGACTAATTCTGTAGCAAACATATCGTGAATCCATAAGTTCAGAAATATGGATAATAACGATTCTGAAACTGAAAATTAAAAAGAATATTATTATTTCGACATACCTAATTTATAAGTTACTTTATTAATAACAATAGGTTAATTGATGTATTGATTTAAATGGAACTAAAAGAAAATACGATATGAAAAATTCTTAAAATTATGAAAATAAATAAAAGCTTCTAATAAATAAAATGGCCTAGTGGTCCAGTGATAGCCCACTAAACGTCAAACTTGGAGGACCCGGGTTCGACTCCAATCTAGGTATTTTTAAGCAAAACATTAACAACCATCAACACGCCGGTTTTTTTAATTAACCGAAAGTCAACTAATATAGTTGATAAATTCGAAAAACTATGGGCTGATCACCCATATAAAACTAATCGATTAAATTTAAGTCTTCAAGTGAGACTCGACCATAAAATTGAGTGAATTGATGAATTAGTACAGATGAGGGAGACTTGATGACAGCCTACGTTCCTATATAACAAATACGCCAGAACATATACGGCAGAAAAAAAATAAATAAAAATAAATAAATCACAACATGTATACAAAAATTTTTACCAAATTGACATTTGTCAAAATTATACAGAGATGAACCTCAATATATTTCTTCATATATTGGAGAAATAAAGTTTATAGTAGAGCTTACCTGGCAAATCTTTACCCAAATTCTGATTAGTGTATATATGATGTTTAACTCCAACCAGGGAAATTTCTTTTAAATGGTTTGATATTAGTATAATCGTTAAAGCTGAATTTATAAGTACTTTTCTTTGTTTACTCCACTTTGATCAATGACGTCTTGCATAAAACAGTAGAGACCAGTGGCGGATTATCATACAAGTTTTAAGGCAACCGCACCAGGGCCCCGCGATTCAGGGGCCCCAAGCATAAGCAAAAAAGAAACTAAAACCAGACAAGTTTGAAATATATTTATTTTCAGGCATTAAAATTACATTTTTTCTGTATTTAAGTGTCTATAATTTAATCGAATTTAATTTCGGCCAAAATTTCATTGTCAATAGAAAGAATGGATAAATCGTTCAAACGATCATTACTCATAGTATTACGCAAATAACTTTTGATTAACTTCAGTTTTGAAAATGAGCGTTCGCCTATAACATTATCGACAAACATGCATAAAAACATTCGTAATAAAATATCGATATTCGGAAAAGTGGTGGAAAGATTATTATTGAACATTGTTTAGTACATCGATTCATAATTTAAATTATCAAATTTGAAATAATTTTTGGCAAATTGACATTCGTCAATCAATTGATTTGAGATCTTTTGGGTATTTTGCGGTTATTGTTCTGCAAGAATTAGCAATCTCTTCATCACTCATTAAATTTAGATGTATCAAAAACGAGTACTATCTAGATCTTGATAATCTTTAGCACGCTCTCTCAGATTGAAAAGAAAAGCCCTTATAATGGCTTGAACAACGATTTTTCAAGGTGGTCTTTTTGTTCCTCTAGACAAAGTGTTTGTGACGTTGAGCAAGTTTGAATATTATATGCGCTTTGAATATTAGATGAAACAGAATTTAAAAGCTGACAGGCATCATCAAAAATTTTGTTGTAATCTTTCTTTTCCAAATCTGTAACTATTAAATCAAACAGTTTTTTCTCACCGAGACAGTTAAATTAGATTTTTGTAATGCTCGATTCATAAAATTAAACTTGGTTAGTACACTTTTCCAGAGGACAAGCATCAAAATATTTTCGAATTGACATAGTTTTTTTATCAAACCTGTTACCACCGCTTTGTTATCGTCACTGATGCTTTCCTCATGTAGGAAAGATTTTAAAACATGCAACACTTTTAAGTAACAAGAATGTAAAAGGTGAACTGATTCGTATCTAGCTGACCATCTCGTTCCAGTTGCTCTCTTTAACATATATTCGCTATTTTCGGTTAATTGTTCTTGTAATCGATTCCATCGAAAAGGGGAATATACGAAAAATCCGTAAAGTTTTTCAACCATATCAAAAAACTTAGTTGCAGCAGTATTGCCAGAAACACTATATTTACCGACTAAATTTAATGAATGAGCAGAGCAAGGGACAAAAATTGCTGTTTCATTTGTTTGACGAATCAATCTTTGTAGGCCACCATAAATACCTGCCATATTGTAAGCGTTGTCATATGACTGGCCTCTACAATTATCAATGTTTATTTCGTTTTCAATGTGGAATTTCATAATGATGTCAAAAAGATAATTCGATGTATGACCTTCGATTTCAATAAATGAAATAAATCGTTCACAAATGGAATTACTTTTAACATATCGGACACAAAAAGACAACTGGTCTGTATGGCTCACATCCTGAGTGGAATCGACACTAAACGAATAATATCGAGACTCTATAATTTCCGAAACAATGTGTTTTTTAACATGTTTTGCCATGATAGAGATGAATTCTTCACAAATTGTGCTTGAAAGATACGATGCTTTTCCTAAAAATATTCCGAATAATAAAAAAAATCATTTGTCAATGTTACATGAAAAGAGTGTACCTTTTCCTTTATTGCCAAAACGAGAAATATGTTCTTGTAAAAAGGGATCAAATTTAGCCAATAATTCAAGAGATCCAAGAAAGCTTCCATTGTGTTTTGATCCTAAAATTTCATCGTGACCACGAAAAGCAAGTCCTCGTGATGCAATTTTAGTTGTATTATTAAAAGATTTCTCGAAAGTAAGTAAAATTATTGGTCATGTGATACTTAGACTCTTCATGCTTCGAAATGTGATGAATTATTCCAATTATTGAATCTTTTTAATGAAAATGCTGACGGTGAATAGATTAGCCAATCTCGTTTAATTTTTGTTGCATTTGTGAGTTTTCTATAAAAATGAAACTCAGTGAATTTTCGACCATATTTTCCAGCATTTTTCATTGCATCTATGTTTTGACACGCAAAAGCACCTAAGAAACTAACTGTATAACAGTACTTTATTGTTGAGATGTTTAATGAACTAGTTTATTTTCGATCAAAAGTTTACAATGCGAGCGAGCAATGAGCATTGCAAATTTGTGAGAAAATAAAATTCATTAAACACGAAAGCAATACGACGTTTTACTCTTCAGACAGAGAAGCATGTTTTAATTTAAAAATAAAATTCATTGATAAAATAAATAAAACGAATAAAGAGGACATCTTTATAGTAAATGAGGACGGAGGACCTTCTTGCTCCAAAGGAGGACGGTCCTACCGAAAAGAGGACACAAAATAATCTATTGACTGATCACTATACAAAACTAATCGATCAAATTAAGCATGAAGTGAAACTCGACCATAACATTGAGTTAATTGAGAATACAACAGGTGAAAAACTTGTACTTGTTGACAGCATATGTTATGAAACATATACAGCTAAAAAAAATCATGTAAAACCGCGCCTTTATTGAAATGCAACTAGTAGTATTGAAATGCAACATGCAGTACTTAAGGAGATTACCTATTTTGAACAAACGAACATTTACATTTTTATTTATATAGAAAAAGTTAGAAGATAGATAAAAGAATATTTATTGAAATTCTATTAAAAGTTTATTGCAACACTAATCTTTATAATAGTAGTTTATGTAACAAGTACGCAAAATATGGTTTTAGCGGACGAATCGTAATGTTACCGGACGAGGCGCTAGCCGACTCTGTAATATGAAGATGAGTCTGCTAAAGCCATTTGCGTACGTGTTGCATACAACACGTACGCAAGTCCTAATACGGTTAGTATTAGCTCTTAGGCTAATACGGTTAGTATTAGCTCTTAGGATTTTTTTTCTAATTTATTGTTTAATTTGTATTCTTGCGTACCTAAAAATTTGATTTTTGAACAAAATATATCAAAGCAATTGTGATTATAATTTGAAAATAATTATAATTTAAAATGAAAACAAATTTTGAATCCGCTAAAGTGTTGTCATAACGACTTTAAGTACTAGGCCGCTAAAATACAATTTTGCGGACTCAAAACAGTTCTAAAAGTAATCATTTTTCGGAGCCTAATACTAAAAAATTGTTTGTGTGTGTTTTTACTGAAAATAATAATTAAAAGTATTCTTTTTACTAATTGAAATACAATAAATCTGACTAAAGTCTAATTTAAATATTTTGTTTTTATTTATTTCAATAACTTATCTAAAAAAGTGCTTTAGTTATTCTATTTTCTAGAGTATCGGTACTACACCGGTAACGTGAGAAACTTTGTCAGTATTGGCAAAACGGAAATTTCGGAAGCGCTACTCTCGATGTAAATATGTTATTGATTACTTTCATTTTGAAAAGTTATCGTTCAGCTGGGAACGGTAACGGTAACAGTATTGACATCGAGCCTAATTTCATAGAAATAAAAATAATCAACAATCTTTACAAACAATCTTTACAACAATCGAATCAACGCTTGAAAACCGCCACTAATTCCGGCCATATTGTTTGCGTTGTCATATGACTGTCTCTGTCAATTTTGTATGTCAATTTTGCTTTCTTCGAGGAATTTTTAAACGATGCCAAAAAGATACTCTTATGTTTGACCCTCAATTGGAATAAAAGCAACTAATCGTTCATTGATTTTACCATCTTTTACATATCGAATGCAAAAAGCCAATTAATCCGAATGACTTACATCAAGAGTGGAGTCAACACTAATCGAATAATAAACTGCGTCAATGACGTCGGCTGCAATACGATTTTTGATTTCTTGCCACATGATGGTAATAAATTCGTCACATATTGTGCGTTCTTCATAAAAATATCCCAATAACAATCACTTTTATCATTTCATTAAGTTTGCTTCAGATTTCGCATACCTTTTCCTTTCTTGCCAAATTTATCACTATGCTCTTTTAAGAAAGGATCAAATTTAGCCAAAAGCTCAAGAGCTCCAAGAAAGTTGCCATTGTGATTCGAGCCCAGAGTTTCATCACTCTCGGAAGTTCGGAATTAAAACTTTTGTTTTTTATTTATTTTATTTATAAATTATATATCTTTATTTAAAATATTCGAATAGATTATTGCTTTTAGATTGCAAAATAGAGGAATCGAAAATTTTATTTGGAATTATTTATTTGAGAATCTGAGAAAACAATGGAACCCATAGTTAAAAACTGCTGCAAGAGTATCGTTTGAACTAGAGAATCAATTCATGATACACATTGTATATACTCTATTTCAGAGATTTTTTAAGGGTGTAATTGTTATCTTTTTTCCTGTTCTGATTTCAGACATGCAGTTTTGAATCATCAAAAAATCAGTTCTGTTTTTAAGCCATCAAAAATGAATTTTTGAAAATACTTTAATTTACTAGGGTTTTTTTCGAAGCTGATGACCGTTTTATTTAGTAATCAATTTTGGAAAATGAGGATAAAGGGCCCTCAAAACTTTACCTGCACCAGGGCCCCCTGAACTCTTAATCCGCCACTGGTAGAGACGTTATTTTTTGTTTAACTTTGATACCAAACGTTAGCTTAAAATGCTGTAATTTGCTTTTACAATAAAAATATAATATCAATCTTTGTAAATATAAACTTTCAAAAACTATCTTTTATTGGTATTCGCCAATATATCTATTACTGGTAACCATCAATATAAATTTACAATCATTTTTTAAATAATATTATATGGATATCCATTACGATTTATTTCTCTTTTTTATGGTTCAGAAATTTATTCTTGTTTGTATTTGTTTTTATGAAGTTATAGTGTAGAACACGAAGTTGTTTTGTGTTATTTATTTTAACAAAATGTGTCGTTACAACCAACTGAGTAAAATACAAGTAACAAAGTAAAATATTTATTACCTGAAATTTAAATCAGGAAAGAGCGAAAACATGAAAAAGTATGTAGTGAACACTGAATCAGTTTAAACTACATAATTTTCTGAGATCAAATGATCGAAACAGAACTAATAAACCAATCAAAAGGGAAGCACAACGCACACCAAATCTAAAACAAGATTATCGCGAAACGCTGAACTTCACAATTCATGATATCTATCAGCACTATTCGACGCTCGATGTAAACCAGATTCAGAGCGAACCTCAATGACCGCAAAAGAAATAAATAAAATTGTGGTAAGCAGTACAGGAAAATTACGCTTCAATATCCTTGGCGTGATAAACCCCAATGCTTTTACCAGCCAAGTTTTTACATTTATAAAGCACGTTGCTATCTTAGATTATATTATTACCGCATAAACTTTTGTTCCAGTTTTGCAGAGAACTTATTTATCGCGTCACTCAAATGATGTTACTGAACACGTGTCTTCGTACTAAGGTAAAAAGTCCTAATACGAGCTCGGAAATTATATTGATGTTGTTACATTGATGTCTCAAGACAACGTTATCATAACATTTTTCAAATAATATTTTTTTTTACGATAAATAAAGTTTATTAAATTAAAATAATTTGCTAAGGAATATATAAGTTATCTGCAAGAAATAGGGGACTCTTTAACACCCTAAAGGTTCCCAATTCATTTTAAAAATAATTTTTTTTGTAATGGAAAGCTGAAGCTATACTTGATTAAAATACAAGGTGTAAAAAGCCCATAGCCCGTGCATTAACTCTTAAAAGAAACATGTGAGCTGAACCTGTATATATATGTTTGATGAAAAGTCGCTTACCCTGAATTTCTCCGTTAATAGTCAATAGCATCCTTACTCTTACTGTCATTTTTGAACTCGGTATGCAGGTTGAGTTTTTTGTACTCTTGGTTGCATAGTATAACCTTTAACTGGCTTTTGTTGAATATAGAAGACGAAGACCTGCCACCGTTACATGTTCTTATTCATTACGGGATTGTCGGATAAATACTATTTGTGTGGAATAACTGAAACTCTATACTTATAGAAATGTGTTTTGTTATATACAACAAATGCATTTATTTCATTACTCCGTATCACCCTTTGCAGGTTTTCGCAAACGCAAATAGTCTAGAAAAGGTCTTGACAGTTCAAATGTGAGCAGAATGAAATATTGGTAACAGTAAAATATTTTAAACCTTTCAGGACTGCACTCCGGATGGCATCATATCTGAAAATTTTAAAAATACGATTCACCTTATCATTCTCTATAGATCGATGGTTTATCCAGAATTGAGATAGCTTAAAGTCACATTTCTGATAAACAGACACATGAAAATATATTTTTCATGCTCAATATGGAAAAACGCTCTCATAACAGTTTCAAAAATTCAGACCAATTATATTGTCTTCTCTTCTAAAAACGATCAAAAGATAAAATGTTATTACCTAACAAGAATTGAGGCGGATAACAACAGTTGAGGAGCATATCAAGAGAATATCAGCACATGAGATTTTCTTTCATCTCACACCGTAAAGTATGTAGGTAGATGGATGCGAGTATGTTTTTTGAGTTCAAATTTACCTTTTTGTGATATTGAAGCAAAATGGTACTAAATAAGTCATAAAATTCCAATCAAATTAACACAAACATCAGAGAGCACCGTTTTCTTAAACATCATTCTTGGTTTTCTAGTTTTTCCTTGTCAAAACTCAAATTTTCGGTATTCATCTACTTATCCTTTTTTTTAAATAAGTCTCAATATCTATCTGCTCTGTTTGTTGTAGATGTTCCGGACTACCGATTACGGCATAAAAGTGTTAGAATTTTAAAATGTTCTTACCGAAACGACTATATCACACCATAGAAGCAACAACTTCATAAAATACATTAAAAAATTTCCTCAAAACATCAAAATTAAAAAAAAACTTATAAAACCTGTAATGTTCCTGTTCTCTATAAAATGTTAATTCTTTTACAAAAACAAAATAATTGTTTTATTTTAATTAAATTATAATATTTATTTAATTAAAATATAAATTATATGTATGGCAATGTCAATTTAACCTTTTAAATCAATTCAAAGAACAAGGTACAGAACAGAATATAACAACAACCCGTAGCTGTTTTAATTTTCGTTAATTAAACATTTACTTGACTAACTACAATAACATGCATGTAATCAAGTTAAATTTATTCTTTTTTTTTGGTTAATTTGGAATTTGACAATTATGTTGTACAGCTGTTATTATGTGTCAGTAACGCGATTTTTAAATAATTTGGAAGTGAAAGTAGTTGTAATTAAACGGTTTAATATATAGCCTTCTAATTTTGATATATCTATACATATTTTGCAAATGTTAGAAAGAGACAGCATACGGAAATTAGTTTTTATTGATTTGTATTTTTTTTTTCAATTTTAGAACTACGGATGTGACAACCTACGTTAATGTGAGATATCACTTACCACTGTCAATAGCAGTGAGATATCGCTAGGTGATATCTTAACGATGCTGGCATATGTACTCTATTCATTGAGTCAGCGGTAGTACTCCAAATCTTAGCTATGGAGTTGGCTGGAAGAAATTAACTTCCATATAACTCTTTGTGTATAGGCTGTAATCACTGAAGAAAACGGTGTTTTGTATAATCGTGGCATATTCCAGCTAGTGGAGCTGGAATATCACGACGACCCAATTTTATATTCACTCTTTAAAAAAATAAACAAAAATATTGCATCCATCATCACCTCAGAACGTATGTTCTTGTGTTTTTGTGTTGCTCTGTCAAATATTGTAATATCAATTACGCAAAACTTTCTGGTTAAAACAAAGAAAAAACACTCGTTTTTAAAAGGATTATTGCAGAAGCTAAGGTCTACCCTCAAAGTTAAAAAAAAAAATTCGCATTACAAACGTTTGTACTCTGTTAAGTCCATTCTGTTAAAATTGCAATCTACATATTTCACCATTGAAATTTCCTTAACTCATTTAGTTTTATTATTTAAGGCCTAATTTCAGAACAGGGTCGTCCTGTTAGTATTGGTTGAGGCTTACTGGCTGACAAGAATCGAATTAATGAAACAGTATGAGGTTGTATGAGGTAATGAAACAGTATGAGGTAATGAAACAGTTGAAAAGGTTGGTTAAATATAAATTATTGTCTAAACGTTTCATAGAGTATGGTATGGAATTCAAACTTGATCCACGAGCTATTGGCGCAACATTCCGTCAGCATCACTAAGATATATCGATCGATTGAGTTGATAACTGTCGAGGAGAATTCTACGACCGCAGGAGAATGCTTCCAAGACAGACAGATGTTTACGTCGTGCAAATATGTAACGATAAATGTTTGTTAAAATGTTAAAGAAACAATGTTTTTAGTAACCGAAGAGTAAAATAGGAATACCAAAGGATTGAGTAATTGATTTATAAAACTTGTTGAATAAAGAATTTGTATACGGAAAGGGAAATAGATTTGGGGAGAATTGTTTGGAAAAAAATATTGAGAGTAATTGTGTAATGAAGCGCTTCTTCGTTGACTAACAACGAAGTGGCATAGCAGGTCGCGTACCTAGTGAGATTATTTTTAGCCTAAGACTAGCTGCAGCCTATGGGGTCGAGAGAAGAATACCTACTACTCCAGCACAAATAACGGAACTTGTACGCGTATCATGAGATAAGAACGGATGTAAGAAGAAAAGCAAGTGAACTAAACAGACTCTGGTGACCCCCGTATGCGCAAGAACCACGATCACCACGTCCAACCCCATCATTTTAATTCAGTCACACACTCGCGCACTTCATCCACTCCCACACATACCCGCCATCTATATCCCCATACACTCACGCTTGCATACACTCTCACACCCCTACAAACATACGCACCGTCATCCATGTCCCCATACACTCACGCATACATATACGCATACAGTCTTTCATACCCATCGTCTTTCATACCCAAAAGAAAAAAAAACTTCGTCATTCATTGTGATAAGAAAACTACTATTAATAGGAATAGTAGAGATAAAAAAAATTTATTGGTTTGAGTGCTGGGTCCAACAATTATGCAATATGTTGTAATAATTTTTTTTTCTTTGTTAAACTAGTTTAAAATTTTATTACAAATCACGTCATCACATTAACTGTAGGTTTTTCCTTTGTGCTTCGTAGCGAAAGTTATTCACTAGATAGTTGCTATGAACACCTCTCGCTTTTAATTTGACATCAGCGGTGGAACTTTGATACTCTAATCACACCCCGATTAACCGACTAATACCTTAGTATACTTAGAAAGTTTTCCAAACAATACAATATATGATTTTTGATAAAATAAAATTTGTATATAATAAGACGAGCACGTTGATTTTGGATGCCAATGAAAGGCATGAGTTACAGATAAAAGTCGTCGCGTTATCGGCAGTTGATTGAGCGTCTCTTGCAGATGCAAAAAGAATCGCCATCAGGTTTCTGGAACTTAGGTTTAACAGATGTTGAGTTCCTAACGCAGTCAACTTTTACGAAACTATTTTTATTCAGTTGACCTAAATCATAAAATACGCTTTTGGAATACTCATACTTTGATTAACTAATCACGTGAAATTCAATATTTAAACTATTTACGCTTCATTAATACGGTTTAGGGAGATTAAAATTTAATAAATTACGTTGGCTCTACTCACCTGTTTTTTGTAATTAGGGGAAATCAGATTAATAGATTTCGTTTGAAAGTTTTACCACAAATAAAATAAAAAAAATAAGTATCAGCAATCAAAGACATATCCCCACATCCACACATTCACCCACTCACACAGATGCACACCTATATATGGAAAATAAAAATGTAACTCACCCCATGGTTAGTCCAGACCCCACTCCTGACTCCTTCAAAATTTAGCCCATCATTATCACTTAGGCTAACGGTGGTTTGACGACACGTTCAATCTGTATTGCAGCTCCAGCAATCGTCAATGGTCGTATACCGGATCGATAAATTATATGAAAGTGCAGATGACAATAACTTATATGTCAAATCTCTATCTAGTTAGAGGCGAACGAGATTTGATGATGATATCACGCTGGGTTACTTATAGGTAAAGACAATAAAATGCTATTGCCTCCAGTGATGGTAGCTGGATGTCTATGTTGTTGTCCTATATCAGGTTGAAGAAAGCAGTGCGTCGGTAGCAATATCTACACAATGAATTATCGATTCCCCAGATGGTAAAATGGATGCTTTCCACAGATATATATGATTGCTATTCTTGTTCATTATTTCGTTAGCGCCATCGCCGAAAAAACGAACACCGCCATATGCAAAAATCGAAACACCTTTTTTTGTTATAGGATGGCTCGAGATTTAATTGTGTCGACAGAGAATTCCGGAATAAAAGAGCGGATTATCCAACAAATTTAATTTTAATTCCACTAAATAATAGTTGTATACACCAGAGTTTATTAATTTTTCTTAATTATCTTTTAATTTTAACTAATATTACACCGCATCCACGATAACCAAATAACAACAAAAAAATTTATCTATAAAAAAAACTAGTTTAAGTTCTAACATGCTTTTTGTTAAAAATTTGGCTTTTTCTGTTTATAATCAAATCACAAATGATTCTTTTCACAAAAAAAATGAATTATGTGATTACAAACATGTTCACAAGCTTAATAGATTTTCTTTTTTGTTTTCTTTTGTTAGGTTAAATGCAGTACTTACAATTACTAAGAAATTTCCGGCTATATTTTTATTTATTTTAATTTAACTAGGGACATCACACTGTATATCACAAACATATAATATTTTTTTGAAGCTTTTTTTGAAGAAGCTTTTACGCTAAAGTAAGGCGCTTTCTGAATTCTAATATGAGTAGTGAGGTTGGCAAATATCAGCTCGTGTCAGTTATAACTATGGAATATAAGCATTTACTAAACGAAGAAGTTTTATGATCTAATAGAAAATATTAAATAATAATGTAGGGGTCGTTTGGTTTGTAAAAGTTGAAATTGTTGTACGCTATATATGAAGGTTTTTGAGCAGTTGGCCGAGTGTTTCATCGTTTTTCTAAATTATATTAACTTATGATCATATGATTATATTTTCTGTTAACTTAGTAATGTTTTGTATTAGCTTTGCAATAAATTTCTAAACAGAGGCAAAATACTTTCACTTTTAAAAGAGTTTTATGTCTAATATCGCTGCTCAAAACCAAAAACAATATCCCTATAAAAGTCTTTTGGTGAAAACTATATCTATAAAAAATAAAAAAACCCTTACCACAGACCAAAGTCTTGATATCTTAGAGCATTGAAATTTCAACCCGTTCATATTTATAAATTGATATTTATATAAAAATATTTCAAATTCACAATCTTGTTGTTTTCAATAGATCTTTTGTTAAAGGTATACTGTTACACTTTACCATACCAATATTCTTATGGTTCGTAATTTACAATCGCCAGAAACTCAATTTCTTTATTTAATCAATTTTTTTTGCCTGTTTTTTAAATTCTGTTATGTTGAGGTGCATCAATTTATTTGGGACTCTGCAGGACATACATAGATTGCAGAGTTTTTATCAGAATTCAAATTTCAGAACTATATGTTATAGCCAATAAAGACAAACATACCATTCGATTGAGGGACAAACTACGCTTGAGGATCTTGGGACAACTATTTATGTAGCTTCTGTATATGAATATTAAAGAATTATCTTGAGGACTAGAATAATAAAAGAGATTCTTAGAATCACCACAAAATCTTTAGAATCTTTCCGAATGTTTTGAGAATTTTTAACGAATCTTCAAAGAATATTTTTTTTTTTTTTTTAAAGGCGTTCATGTAGGAGCGTTGCCAGGCTAATCAGCTTTGAATATTCACCACGGTCATTCGCAACAGCGACATAATTACCATGGCAGCCGATTTTTTTAAGGTCGTTTATTACGTCAGTCTCCCATTGTAGTCGTGGTATTCCTCGCGGTCTACCACTCCCTGGGGTACTAACGTACATTTTTCTAATCATTCCAGACTGTGAATCGGCTCGTAGAACATGCCCAAACCAAGCAATCCTGTTAGAACGGATACAACCTATTATATCAGGACCCTCAAGAAGGTCTCTGATCTCAAAGTTATACCGGGTTCTATACTCTCCATCGTCTGTCTTAAGTGGACCAAAAATGTAGCGTAGGATCTTACGCTCAAATACAGATAAATGCGATTCGTCATTTTGTGTAAGGGTCCACGTTTATGACCCATACATCACAACCGGTCTAACCAATATCTTGTATAACTTGAGCTTGGTGTTAGTTGATACTGTAACGATCGCAATAATCGCGAAACAATAATAAAACCAAATTCATCTTCGTTTTCAATTCAATAAAAATGCATTTCATTAGTTTCCGTTCATTCTTACATTAATAATAATTTTAAAATTTTCTAAAACTTAACTGCTAGTTAAATTTTGAACATACTATAAAAAGCAAACGAACGTACTAAATTTTTATTTCCAATGCTAATGAACAGACGTCGTTGTTAATCATTTGCTGAATTTCGAATATTACACGATTGATTAGAAAAGGTCAAAAGCAAAACACATTTTTTGCAATTTTTAATTTGGAAAAAATTATTTTTCATTCCATTTTGGTGATTAAAAAGAAAATGTTCTATTGTTCTTGTTTTAAAACATTAAAAATAAACATAGCTTATAGTTAAATAGAATTAAATTTTGTGTCTGGAAACATAAAGAATATTTTCAAATAAATTTTTACAACAGTTTCATCTGTCAAGACAAGTAGAAGTTTTTTAATTAATTAATTTCTCGTGTTGTTATTTTTAATAAAAATTAAGTTATTTCTTATCAATATATTTGAGAAAGTTCAAGTGCGATTACTAATTAGAAAAATGAATACTGGAAAACAATATGCGAAAGGTTAATTATTGTATGAAGTAAAATAATTTTGATCCAATTTCTATGATCAAAACAAAAATGTTTGTTGCATCTAAAGAATAAATGATAATGATGTCTTGGAAGGATTTTTTATGTCCGATTTGTAAAGAAGACTTAAAAACACCAGAACGCCTAACATCACACGTCGAGAATTTGCACTCAGAAGAACAAGATTTATTGAAACCATTGAAAGATATTTTTAGTATTGCAAGGAAAAAAATATATAAAAATTATTGATGAAACAGTGGAATTAGCAAGAAATTTTGATGAACCAGATCACCAATCAACGGTTATATTTAAGGTATTTATTATAAATATGTATATTAATTTTAATTTAAATATTAAATATTGGAATGTCAAGATAAATTAAACAAAATAAGAGATTCCCAATCTCAAGGGTTTGTACCGGGGGGGATAAATAGATATCCGGCGTGCTAGGAAAATTTCCAGCATAACATATTAGTACCAAAGGTCCAAGTTACAACGTAGCGCCGAACAAAAAGGGACCCGTTAGTTTTTTTTTAGATATATATATAAATATTTTCCAGTTTGGGCGTTGGCAAGCCGGTTTTTTTTTTTTGAAAAAAAACTTTTTTTTGTGGAACATTTTATATTATTATATTTATATATTTATATATTAATTGATCATTTCAATTTAGATTAATTAATATCTATATATAGTTTATTTTCGCGTCGGTTTATTTGGCTAAATTTTGTTAAAAAGCTAGAGGGAAAAATAAAGGTTTAGTTTCTAGGGTGTTCATGTGTATATTTATCATAAGTACTCTAAATTTATATTTTCAAAAATTTAAACAATTCCGCGTTTCTCTTTGTAAGTTTTAGGATAAACCAGTTGTGGTTTTTTTTTGGTAATAGGGTGGTGGCAACCGGTTTGGGCGTGGTTGTCAATCAGCTTTTTGTTTATCTTGAAATAAACCAGTTATTGGTTTCGTTTTGGTTTTGATTAGGAAATTATATATTTTGAATTTTGATAAGAATGTATACAATTATACAGGTAGAGGAGTGGATTGGTCCACAGGAGGCCCCTGTCCCTCACTGTATAATTAGTTAAGACTAATTTTTTTTTAATTTTGAAAAAAACCGTTTTGGGACAGCAATTTTTTTGGAGATTGTTTTTTGTGCTGTCATCTGCTTTTAGTAATACTAATTGTTTTTTTATTTGGAAAAAAGAAAACCGTTTTGGGGAAGCAGTTTTTTTTTTGAATTTTTTTATGCTACCATGTACATATTGTACATATATTTGTTTATATATTGTACATATTTTTAGATGATGCAATTAATTTATATATGAAATTAATCGTATGTTTTTCTTTTTGTGGTTAAGTCATGTTTTTAGGAGTTTTAGGATGTTATTAACGTAATAAAGGTTAACATTGACCAAACAGCTTTTCAACAGTTTTGTATAAGTTTAAATCTTTCGTCACTACTTTCAAAGTATTATTGGTCTATGTTTATGGAAGTACAATTGAAAATAATTAATTCCCATCAACTTTATAGAGTGAGCCGGATCCAAATCAATATCTCTACATTTGTCATCATATTGATCCGCTAATGTACGTATACAGATCTCGTATGAGTCCATTTTAGCTACCACCATTATTTTTAAAATTATTTTTTATTGCGATTAATTTAAAAAATAAGATAAATATAGAAATAATTATTTTTAGCTAACATTTATTTTTGTTTTGGATACAATAATTAAAGCGAAAGATTTAACCTAAACAAATATATTAGAATTAATAACTTAAAAATTAGTAAGCTTAGTTTTAAATTTAAAATAATCGTAATTTTTTTATAATGTAAATTACCAATTTATTATCTAGTCTGAAGATTAAATTTAATTAATTTCATGTAAAACTTTATTAACACATATTATATATTTCATGTTTCGATTTAGCATTTTTAAATAAGAAATTATTTAGATTATGGATAAGTTATATAGTATTTAGGTTTATTGATTCATTTTCTCAGTGGTAGGCCTAAAAAGCCATCCATAGAGCTTCACTCTTTAACATTGATGTCGTTCTTAGATCGCCTATGGCCATCGGGGTTATGCGATCGAAGAACATTGGTTTCTTCTCTTCATTCGGCGAGGAAGTCCTCAGGGACGAGGAGTGGTGTTGCTGTGTTTGTACTTAGGTGCAAACCAGTAGTACCATTCTTTGCTCAGAGGCTTCTTCGGTGTAATGAAGAGAAGAACCAATTGTACTTTTGCTTTCAGGATCAGAGGCTTCACCTCATACAAATTCAAAAACTTACCATTTTTCCATTTAGCTTTACAATAGACAGTTTTTCATTTTAGTTTGGGTTTTGAAGTCTGGTGCTCGGGAGCGTTCTTCAACTTTCGCATTAGGTTTAGTTGTAATTTATTTTTAGGGTAAACAAGCACAACTGGGTCAGTAGAAATGGACCTAGTGTCTAATCGTGACAGTTGTGATTGTTTTATTAGGTTGGGGAGAATCTGTTCTGTAGAATCTGGTCGTTAGGGGCTTTTCTAGTCAGTTCTCACATGCATTGTTGGAGTGGGCTCGCGAACGCGGGAATTCAAATGTAAACAAAATGGATATTGTAACCATACTTACTTTTTAAATTGTCTCCAGACGAATCTTGATTTTGGGAATCTCTTATATTATTAAATAAAAATAAAATAAATCAAACAAATTTTTCAAAAAACTAAATAAATATTTTTTATTAAATAAATAATTTTTCTTTAATTTAAGTTAATTTTAGGTAACTAAATAAATAAATTTTTTTTAAATAAGCAAGACATCAAGATATAA
Organism: Diogma glabrata; assembly: GCA_963693315.1. Classification (NCBI taxonomy): domain Eukaryota; kingdom Metazoa; phylum Arthropoda; class Insecta; order Diptera; family Cylindrotomidae; genus Diogma; species Diogma glabrata. The sequence continues at coordinate 163,873 of CAVNZG010001461.1, forward strand.
ATAAATATCTATTATTTTTTTAAAAAAATTAAATAAATATTTTGAGTTAAGAGGACCACCCAATAAATAAGCATCTTTAAACATTTTTTTTCAAATTTTAAAATAAATAAATGTTTTTTCCATAGGGGTGTGTCGTCAATAAATAATTTTAGGTATATAATTAATTCTGAAATTTCAGCATATCTGAAATTAAAATAAATAAATTATATTTTTACATATACATTGTCTTAGGAATTTTTGTACAGATTCAGCAAGGATTAACTACGACGGTCTTTCCTTTGGTTCCTTTACGAGTTTGTTTTTTTATTACAAAAGTTTTCTGTTTTTTTGGGGCGTTCGTTGGTTTTTTTTTCGTTTTACGCTTTTTTATTGTTTACACTTTTACAGCATACTAGCTACATTTTTTTTTGTTGTTGAGATTGGTTTTATTATTGTTGTTTGTTATTGTGAATTCTGGATTCTATAAATTTTACCATCAAAATGTCAAGTCAAATAGACATTGACCATCCATTTTATGGATTGGAACCCAACGAACTGCAGATCGAATGTCTGGTTCGAGGTGTGGATTTTAGGGGGGTCAATTGGGCAGAGGAACTGCGAAACCACGTAAATCATGGTGCAGTTCCAGTAACGGTATCTCATGCGAGAGACTTGGTAGCTGAGTCTCAAACGGTGGTGCAGGCAGCACAAGTTGTTTTAGATCAGGTACGTCGACTTCAACCACCGGTTAATCAGATCTTCTTAGATGGTTTGGCGAATCGAGTGTTGCATTATACAGGTAGGATGAATAGGTTGGGTCCTCGCAATGACTTGCAAGAAGCCCGCACCTACGCTATCTCGCAATTGTCACGCGCTTGGGATATAATAGGATCACTGTCAACACGTCCAATTATACAAAATAAACCAGGAGTATCATCTGCTCCATCTGCTTCGCCTGCTTTTCGACCAGGTGAGAGATCCACACCGATCCCAGTACAGCCAATAACTGAGACAATAAACAGTCTGAATCGTACAGACCATCAACAACAGAGACGGTCGGATCAATTACCACCGGCATATTTTCAGCAATCAGGTTTGAGAGCAGAGGACCTTGCAATACCACTATTGGGTCCATCTTTCCAAGCTGGACAAATGTACATCAATCCGGCATTGGTACAGCAGCCTCTGAATTATCAACCGATACCACAGGAGCAGTTGCAACAATTTCAAACAAATTATCCACAAGCTCCATTAACAGCACCACCACCATACAACCCACTTCCTCAGGTATCTCGTGTCGCGGCTCCAGCATTGTCACCGGGAGCATACCGAGAGGTACGTAGGAACAATTTGAGTCGTTATGACTCAAATTGGGTTCCGAACTTCACAGGGGATGGTCACTCCCCTGATGTTCATGAGTTTATTCATCGAGTGGAGGCGGCTGCAAGGAGGGACCGTGTGTCCTGGGACGACCTGAGGTCGATCGTTCCACGGTACCTCAAGGCAGCTGCCGATAGATATTATTTGAATTTGACTCATGAATATGAGGAAGTGACCTACTCAGTGCTTAGGGAAGGACTCCTACGCACCTTCGGTACGCTCACCGATGATAAAGCGGTATTACGTGTTCTTTTGAACCGTAAACAGAAAGTCAAAGAGAGCGTTTATGAGTATTTAGTTGAAGTGGGTTCGTTAAATCGGAGATTAGTTCGACCATTTGCTGCAGCTGAATTATTAGAAATCGCTAGAGAAGGACTGAGTGTAGAACTGAAGAACGCTACACTTGCAGCAACAATTACAACTATGGACGAGCTTCGGACATTGTGTCAGAAGTTCGAACGTTTGTGGTCTACACCAGTCCCAACCAGAATGTCAAACTTAAGGATTAGCGAACTACAGCAAGTGGACGACTATGAATCAGAAATAGATCCGGAACAAGATGGATATATTGAAGCTGTGGATACACAACCTAGAAGAATTCTGCAACGACCTGTGATATCATCTGGTAATACTAATCAACCTGGTCCATCAATGTCCAGACAACCAATTGTCTGTTTTAGATGCGGGGTAAATGGACATCGAGCTCCTGATTGTTCTAAGAATCGGATAAAATTGCACTGCTGGAAATGTAATAAACCGGACGTTATTTACGCAAATTGTTCATATTGTCACCCGTCGTTAAACTACCGTCCGAGAGTACATGCTTCGGGGATGGTACCCTCGGTTCAACATCCAATGAGCCCGAAGAAAACGACGAGAGATGTAGCAACGCAGGACGATCGATCACCACGCAGGAAACCAGAATAAAATCACCCAGTACATTTAATTTCCCATCATTACATCACACATATTTTAGACGTCTGGAACGTAACATCAGATATTGGAGGATGAGGAAATTATTTCGTAAAGCTTGTATTTCATCTATCCTTTCAGAGACAAAGGATCCTCGGCCGCGACTAACAATAAAAATTTTGGACAAACATATCTCAGGTCTATTGGATAGTGGAGCGTCAATCACAATACTTGGAAGAAATTCCTTGGAATTATTGGAATCAGCAGGTACAACTTACCGTAAGTACACTTCGTGTATTCGTACGGCAGATGGTACTGCAACAAAAATTTTAGGTTACATAGAAGTTCCAATAACTGTGAATGGCTCCACTAAACCAATGCGGTTTCATATAGTCCCTGGATTACGAGAAGAGCTCTACCTGGGCATAGATTTCTGGGAGAAATTCGGTATTGTTCCTTCCTTTGTTAGTGAACTGACTCGCACAGAGCTACAACATTTTAATACACATAACCTCACCACTGATCAGCGACATGAACTGGATATGATCAAGGATTCTTTCCCGTCATTTGAAGTGTCTGGGCTCGGAAAGACTTCTTTGGTTGAACATGTCATCGATGTTGGTGATAGTGCACCTGTTAAACAGAGGCACTATCCCACATCGCCGGCTGTTCAACTAAAGGTCTATGCCGAACTTGACCGAATGCTTCAAATGGGCGTGATCGAAGAGTCTAACAGTTCGTGGTGCTCGCCAGTGGTTTTGGTACAAAAAGAATCTGGTAAAAACAGATTATGTATTGATAGCCGTCGTGTCAATTCACTAACGAAAAAGGACGCTTACCCACTTCCCTTGATTGATGGCTTACTAGGTCGTCTAAATAGCACAAAGTACATTTCAAGTATTGATCTCAAAGATGCTTTCTGGCAGATTCCTCTGGCAGAAGCATCTAGAGACAAGACAGCCTTCACAGTGCCTGGTCGTCCATTGTATCAATTCCGGGTTATGCCCTTTGGATTGTGCAATGCTCCCCAGACAATGTGTCGGCTAATGCACAAAGTGATACCACATCAATATCACGAAAATGTCTTTGTTTATTTAGATGATCTATTGGTAGTCTCTTCCACGTTCCAGGAACATATGGAATTGCTGTCCAAAGTCTCTTCATTGTTAAGAGCGGCTGGGTTAACAATAAACCTCAAGAAAAGTAAATTTGTTCTGAGAGAGGTGAAATACTTAGGATTTTTGGTTGGTGAAGATGGTCTTCGAACAGACCCTGACAAGGTTAGAGCTGTAGCAGAGTATCCAGCTCCATCTACAGTTAAACAGATACGACGTTTATTGGGAATGGCTGGTTGGTACCAACGTTTCATACCCAATTATGCAAGCGTGGTATCACCAATCACAGATTTATTAAAGAAGAGTTCGGGAAGATTGAAATGGACATTGGAAGCGCAAGCTGCTTTCGAAAATTTAAAACGATTGCTGACTACAGCACCGGTATTAGTGAACCCTGACTATAATAAAGAGTTCTTTATTAGATGCGATGCGAGTCTGACAGGGATAGGTAGTGTGTTGTATCAGGTTGATACTGACGGACAAGAGTGTCCGATAGCCTTCATGTCGAAAAAACTTAATAAAGCTCAAAGAAACTATTCGGTTTCTGAGCTTGAATGTCTTGCGGCAATTCTTAGTGTGAAGAAATTCAGGGGCTATGTTGAAGGTCACCGATTTACAATTGTGACTGATCACTCAAGTCTGAAGTGGCTTATGTCACAGAAAGACTTGAGTGGTCGTCTGGCTAGGTGGAGCCTAAAACTCCAACATATGGATTTTACCATTGTCCACCAAAAAAGTACCCAAAATATAGTCCCTGATGCTCTATCTCGTCTTTATGACGATACACACGAGGAATTGACGGAAGCATTAACACATCACATTAACGACATCAAAATCGACAATGAAGGTTATCGGCACAACGAATATACGGATATGATAGCCAAAGTTCAGTCATCTCCTAAGGACTTTCCATCTGTTAAAGTCGTGGATGATAAGCTATACATACGTATTGAGCCAAGACCTGATACAATACCCAACGATGTTCCTGTGTGGAAGCTCTGGGTACCAAAACCGATGACTTCAAACATGATTCAGAAACATCATGATGATAGTACTGCTGCTCATGGAGGTGTTAAAAAGACTTTAGAAATACTTCGACGTCTTTATTATTGGCCGGGCATGGCGTCACAGGTACACAACTATGTTGTGTCCTGCGACACATGTAAACAAACAAAAGCCACGAATCAGATATTGCGTCCTCCGATGCAATATCAATTCGAAACAGCACGTCCATGGCAGAGAGTCTATATAGATTTTTTGGGACCGTATCCTCGTTCTACACTTGGGAATACGGTGTTATTGGTAGTTCTGGATCATGCTACGAAGTTTGTACTACTGAAACCACTTAGAAACGCAACTTCACCGAAGGTGAATGCTTTTCTAAGGAATGAAGTGTTTCTTACATATGGGGTACCAGAGTTTCTACACAGTGACAATGGCAAACAGTTCACTAGTAGGAACTTTCAAAGTCTTTTGTCAGATTTCGGCATTAAACACATTAGGACCGGCGTTTATAGTCCTCAAAGTAACGCGTCAGAGCGGGTCAATAGGTCAGTCCTGGCAGCAATTCGAGCGTTCATTAAAGGTCAACATACCAAGTGGGACTCACAAATTGGTGAAATCGCATATGCACTGCGGGCTGCAGTACATTCTGCTACCAAGTACTCACCGTACTATTTATTATTTGGTCAACATCCAATATCGGATGGAAATACTTACCAATTGTTGAGATCACTACACCAGCTTGGTGAAGATGCTGGTGAGGAATTAGGACGCTCTGATCATTTGACTCTGCTCAGGAACCGGGTTCAGAAAAATTTAAAAGCAGCTTTTAAGAAATCGCAACATCAGTACAACCTGCGATCTAAACTACGGACTTTTCAACCACAACAACGTGTGTTTGTACGGCAACATCATTTGAGTGACGCTACCAAAAAGTTCTCGGCAAAATTGGCTCCAAAGTTCTTACCTGCAATGATTAAGACTAAGATTGGAAATGTACTCTACGAGTGCACAGATATGAGCGGTAAGAATCTTGGAGTCCATCACGCGAAAGACATCAGGGAATGATGTCTTTTCGTTAGGTAGGGTTGTTCCTCTGGCTGATTGTCGTCTCTGGGGTTCACATCTTCAGGTCATACTTACTGGTTGTATCGGGGTGTCCATGGTGCTGACGTTCGGATGGATGGTCGGTCTCAATGCTCAGTGAAGTTCTTAAGGACTTCATGAGTGTTGAAACCGGTCATCGGTCTTGACGCCAGTGACTGTGGGTATCTCGATCCCAGATACAGCTTAATAAGTGGAAGTAGTTCGGTGGTTTTCTGTCATGGAGGGGATGGGGACGTTTTTGTGATTTCAAGAGTAAAAATCTTGGTTTCTACCTTGAATTCATGGTGTAACGATCGCAATAATCGCGAAACAATAATAAAACCAAATTCATCTTCGTTTTCAATTCAATAAAAATGCATTTCATTAGTTTCCGTTCATTCTTACATTAATAATAATTTTAAAATTTTCTAAAACTTAACTGCTAGTTAAATTTTGAACATACTATAAAAAGCAAACGAACGTACTAAATTTTTATTTCCAATGCTAATGAACAGACGTCGTTGTTAATCATTTGCTGAATTTCGAATATTACACGATTGATTAGAAAAGGTCAAAAGCAAAACACATTTTTTGCAATTTTTAATTTGGAAAAAAATTATTTTTCATTCCATTTTGGTGATTAAAAAGAAAATGTTCTATTGTTCTTGTTTTAAAACATTAAAAATAAACATAGCTTATAGTTAAATAGAATTAAATTTTGTGTCTGGAAACATAAAGAATATTTTCAAATAAATTTTTACAACAGTTTCATCTGTCAAGACAAGTAGAAGTTTTTTAATTAATTAATTTCTCGTGTTGTTATTTTTAATAAAAATTAAGTTATTTCTTATCAATATATTTGAGAAAGTTCAAGTGCGATTACTAATTAGAAAAATGAATACTGGAAAACAATATGCGAAAGGTTAATTATTGTATGAAGTAAAATAATTTTGATCCAATTTCTATGATCAAAACAAAAATGTTTGTTGCATCTAAAGAATAAATGATAATGATGTCTTGGAAGGATTTTTTATGTCCGATTTGTAAAGAAGACTTAAAAACACCAGAACGCCTAACATCACACGTCGAGAATTTGCACTCAGAAGAACAAGATTTATTGAAACCATTGAAAGATATTTTTAGTATTGCAAGGAAAAAAATATATAAAAATTATTGATGAAACAGTGGAATTAGCAAGAAATTTTGATGAACCAGATCACCAATCAACGGTTATATTTAAGGTATTTATTATAAATATGTATATTAATTTTAATTTAAATATTAAATATTGGAATGTCAAGATAAATTAAACAAAATAAGAGATTCCCAATCTCAAGGGTTTGTACCGGGGGGGATAAATAGATATCCGGCGTGCTAGGAAAATTTCCAGCATAACATATTAGTACCAAAGGTCCAAGTTACAATACATACGGTGATCCAAGGAGAGGTTTAATTGAGTAGAAAGTTCGATTACCTGCAGCGATTCGAGCTTTAATATCTGTAAGTATGCTGTTGTTTGAGTCAAGCATTGATCCCAAATATTTAAAAGATTCAACTCCCTCAATTCGTTCATCGCCGCACATCAAATCTTTCTTCTCAGCCTCTCTTGAAACATTCATATGTTTGGTTTTATTGTATTTAATTTGCAGACCAATTTTTCTAGCACCACTCTCAAGCGACTTGAAAGTCTCACTCATAACAGCTTCACTTCGGCCGAGGATGACAACATCATCAGCGTAAGCCAGCATCTGTACTGAGTTTATTGACAAGATATTGTTATTAGTCGGTAGTTTCTTTTGACGGCACACATATTCCAAGGCTAGATTAAAAAGTATAGGAGAGATAGCATCACCTTGTCTTAATTCAGAGTCGACTTTGCCCGACTTGTTGCTGGTCACTTAAGTTGAGAAGATTCTCAAAATAAGCGGCCCAAGTATCTAAAATATTTTTAAGGTCTACTTGTAGCTCCCCATCTTCGTTTTGAATAGCAGTCGATCTAGTTTGAGGGCCCTTCCTTAAGGTTTTAACCTGTTGAAAGAAGTTACGTGATTGATGTTCCTTATTGAAGCTTTCAATCTCCGCACACTGTCTCTTCCACCATTCTCTCTTCGTTCGTCTACATAGCTTTGTAACGGTTTGTCTTGCCAGTTTATAGTTCTCCTTCGTGGACCTGGTATTGCGTCCTTGTAGACACTTCAGATAGCAATCTCTTTTGTATTGAATAGCGTCAAGACATGCTTGATCTCTCCATGGCTTCTGGGAGTGGTTCTCTGGTCGTCCAAGTATTCCCTCAGCAGCGCTTAAAACAGCATCTTTGAGCAAATACCATGACTTATTGACGTCTCCATTAATGGTTTCTGATTTCTCCAATGTTTCGGCAATATGGATTTGATATCTCTTTTCTGTTTCAGCATTCTTTAATAATGCGATGTTAAAACGTTTCCGTTGATTGAATTTTGGAATGCCTGGATTTGGGAAGTGGAACCTTATCGTTGCACATACAAGGAAGTGATCACTTCCAATGTATGCACCTCTAAAGGATCGCACATCTCGAACGCTCGAAAAGAAACGTGATGTTACTAGAACGTGATCAATTTGATTTTGAGTGTTTCCATTCGGTGAGACCCAAGTCTGTTTATGACTCGATCGATGCGGAAAGAACGTACTGGCAATTCTCAAATTATTTGATAATGCAAACTCAGTCATTCTCTCACCATTATCATTCGAATTCAAATGCAGGCTGTTGAGACCCACCACATTCCCATAAGAGATATCTCCTCCAACCTGTCCATTAAAGTCACCAAGAACCATAATGAAGTCGCGTGTGGGTGTTTGTTTCATAACCTCTTCCAGTGCTATGTAGAAATTATCCTTCTCGTCGACGGTCTAAGCTTCAGTAGGTGCATGCACGGCAATAAGAGAAATATTGTTATATGTACCACGTACACGTAGGTAGCAGATCCTCTCACTGACCGGGATGAATTTCATCACGGCTTCTTGTATGCGTGCACCAACAAGAAAGCCAGTACCAAATTCTCTTCGAGAAGAATGGCCACTACAGTATAGAGAGTGACTATCCAAATCTAGTTTTCCGATTATCGGCTGTTTAATTTCTTGTTTCTCTCTCTCTGGCGTTTACATCCCATGAAGGGATTTTGCCGTCTGTGCAATAAGCTTCCAATCATCTCGTTCCATGACCAGTTGACCCCAGTTTCGACATCCTATATCACGAAGGTCTTGGATGATGTCATCACGCCAGCGTTGTCTAGGTCTTTAATTTCTTGTAGAGCAATAATATCCATCCTATACCTCTCAGCCTCTGTTTCCAGACTTATAAGAGCATCAGAAGCGCTCAGGCTGCGCACGTTCCACGTTCCGATTCGGTAGTCTGGTCCTTTTTCACGTCCAGGTAAAATTCTGTTTTGTTGTCCGGGTCTGTTTTTCTTTTTCTGATTACCAAATTTAACATATTAGTTTTTTTTCCGGGGTTAGGGTGTTAACCTTAAGCCCAACCCAAATTGTCGTGAATGGGTCCGTTCTGCATATTAAGGTCACCAGAAACAATCTTTTTACACGTTTATATAGCGAGCCGCTTGATTCAAGACAGACGTGCGCTCCAAGCCGCCCCTGACATGGAGAACAGACGCTTGAGTCGCATTGGTTGTAAGGCGCCAATTCGCCGTGATGTAGCGTCATTGACGAAGCAGTTTTTACTCTGCTTGTCTCCAATACACCAACCTAATTCTGTCAGCATTACCCAGGCAGCACGGCGTGGACGTCGAATTTAGGATTTCGCTACCCTTCAAAGAATATATCATAAACAAAAAACAGTGTCTTTTCCAACTCTGTGTGTGGGGTGATAACATTTCCCTAACACTAGTTCAAGGGTGGACGCGTCTCGCATGGTTATGGTTTACGTCATTCTGAAATTAATCACTTTGTTAAATTTTATTAACGTGAAGGTTATCACAATAAAAAACTAATCCTTGAGTGCTGATGTATGCTCCCCATAGAAGTTTGCGCTAATGACTTGGTCACTTTTATTAAAAAGTATTGTTATATTAAGGTAAAATATGTTTAAGGTCTACTTGTAGCTCGTTAAAAAGGTTGCAACAGACTTTGATTGCCTTTACATTTCTTTTTTCTTTGTCTATACATAACTTTGAAACTGCTGGCCCCACTATTTTGAAATCCATTGTGGGACTGATGTTTTGTTGTTGTTGACTAACGTTGGGCAAGAACATGCGATTAATTTATATTTCATTTGACCCCAAACCCAAAATATTGCTTTAAGCTCATAAATAAATTTATAACACATTATCAGTACCATAAAAACGATTTTTATATTTTTATTTGTTCTGTTATTTGATCTTTTATTAATGTTGAATTTTGATCTTAATCAACATATCATCATATTATCACCTGCAGAATATTAATAAAACGATCAATAATTTTTTTTATATTAAAACAGGCATCTTATTTAATTCAGTTATTCTGCCACCCGCTGTGTTAGATCTTTCAAAATTCATTCCATCAAACAAGCAATAAAAAAGGTGTTAACATTTTATAATTTTCTTTTTGTTTGATTCTTTGCCGTTTAGAAACTAAACAACAACAATAATACAAATTGTTATGCTTGGAATTAGCTATTGAGCATCCCTTAAGAATTAAAGCAACAACAACTGAAATAAATTACAACAAAATTTATTAGCGTTTTTTATTCGTTATTCTGTCATTACAACAATGTAGAACGGAAAATATTTATACAAATAAATAATCATGAGTATTTTAATCATGATCATGATCATGATGAGGTCATAAAATATTTTCATATATAAAATTTCTTATTTTATTCGAAAGTTGAATTATAAAAATGAATGATCACCACCCACGAATTATTTATTGTTTTGTTAGATATATTTTATGATTTTAGTGTGAGAGTAATTTGTAATGATCTTTTAGAATGCTAATTTTAATATATTTTTATACTTTTATGATCGATTATGTTCGTTGTTGGTGTATAATAATATAATAAATTAATAAAACAAAAGTTGCAAAATTAATTGTAGGTTTTTGTATAAAGATTTTATGTTTTGCATCGAGATTTTATAGATTCAAAAATTTCTTCACAAAGCGGTCGGTATGTCTTTATTCAAAAAAAAACACCCAAACCGATAATCACATAGATCTACAATTCTACAACAATTATGATCAACCCTTAAATCGGTAAAATATCAAACGTTAAAAACTCATGTTTCGACTTTTGATTCAAAACACAAGTTGACATTTCCTTTTATTCTTTTTAAATTTTTAGGGATATTTGTGTAATGTGATAAATTTATGAAGATCGACGATCATCAAACTTCAAAATCTTTCATTCCAGGATCATTAATTTTAAGAATAATAATATTAAATTAAACAAACTTTTTTTTTATAATTGGGATTCAATGAATTTCTTTTTTTTTTCAAAGGTCGGACATCATTTTGAATTATAATAAAATTTTTTAAAATATTTGTCATCGGTTTAATTACGTTTCAAGTTATTGTATTTATTATTCATTCAGGGGTATAACTACATAACGAATTTGTTTGATCAAAAAAATTTCCATCGGGATATATTTTTATATTCAATTATGTGTTCCCTGAAAGGGATGATAGCTTAGATAACATCAGCGGTGATGTTTATTGATATGAAAAAAATATAATTGAATATAAAGAAGATTTAAATAGATCAAGATTAATGTTCTTGTAACTGTTATAGAAATTATAAAATAGATTTTAGCCCAAGTTTCAATCGAAACATAGAGGTATTCAGGTAAAAAAATTTTTTTATAATTTAGTATAGATAAATACATAGCTAGTTTCACGTAATTTTTAGTTTCATGACATAACAACAGTTTTTTGGGGATTTGTGTGAGCAATTAAGCTCAAGCAAGTATAAGGAAAAAATTTGAATTTTTTTTTCAACTCGAAGGTATGGTAGGAAAATTCTCAGAGAAAAACAATAATTTCTCCTTTACGTGTTTCGGATGGATTCGATCCTTCCTCATCAGTGCTATGTTAGAGTCAGTTACCGCTGGCTGTGTTGATACTGGGGTATGTGCTCCTTTATTCAGACTGTTTGATTATATAGTTGCTTTAGCATCTACCTTATTCTTTGAACCGGAGTTACATTAGTTTTTGCATACCAAAAGAACTTGTACGGTTTTGAATTATGCAGTTTTCACGTGATTGATCGACAATAATTAACTTTGTTCATAGATCGTTAGAACCATGACATATTTTTGGTAAAAGTCTGCATACTGTTGATCATTTTGCGTTATCAAATACAATGAGAGAAAAAATTCGGTCACTACAACTTTGTTTGTGCTAGTAAAATCCTTACTTTCACCTTGGTATCTGACTCGGTTGTTGTTGTATCTTCATATTTGTTTTTGAAGGTAATGAAACATGCAGTTAGCGCAAAATAGATTTTGCCTTTCAGTGTAGCTTTTGCCTAATCTTACTGTTCCTAACCTGGTTAAATTTAATTTAGTATCCTACACTGAAAGAAAAAAATCGATCACTATAACCTCATTTGTGTCACCCGAATCTTTCCTGTCATAATAACCTGAAATTCGGTTATCTTATGTTTAAAAACCAAATTTGAAGACACAACAATTCAATTTAAGACACAACAACAGAATGTGATGTCATCGTGACCGCTGATCAAACAACAATCAAAGTTCCAACCGAAAGATCGATTTTTGAAGTGAAAACTTCTTAAGGCGCGTTGTGCAATTTTGTATGGGGAAAATTTATATATTCGAGTTATCATTTTCATGCATCCCGTATATATTTTTATATATAAAATACCTCTATTCGTTCGTAACGTTTCAAATTGCAATATGGATATTGCGGGCGACTGAGGATCTATATAAGTCGAGAGTTCAATTCCTGGAGTGGTACATTTTTTTATTGTTTTTTTATTCATGAGTTCATAAAACTCATAAAAATTTCTTTTTACGAATTTTAAAAAATTGATCGATAATGCAGTTTTTAAAAGTTATTGCTACTGACTTTTTCCGTTTTGTTCAATTTATTATCATTTCGATATTAACAAGAAAATTAATTATTTTTTTGGCAGGCAGGGTTAAAAATAATAAAATATTGGTATTCCCATCATTATTTTCCATAATTTCAATCCCGTGAAATAAAATAAGAAAAATAAAAACTAACTAAACTAATTTGAGTGTGTTTCTCTTTCAATATGAGTTGACATTTTCATCACAACAGATTGATTTAAACACAGGGGGGCGTTGTGCGATTTTGCATGGGGAAAATATATATATTCGAGTCATCAAACATAATTCGAGTCATTAAGCATTCGAGTCATCATGCTAAATAAATATTGAATCTATATATATAAAATCGAAAGTATGTCTGTTTGTCCTTTGTGCATTAATACACCATTCATCCAATTATCATGAAAACTTAGGAAGTTGTTGTGTACACTAGTCCAAAGGTATCTGGAAAATTTTCTTTTTTCAAAAACTGCACCAAAGGGCCCTTATAATTACCTTAAGGGAATTTGCCTAAATGTAATTTTATTATGTTTTTATTTAAATATCTTTTTATACGGATAGTTTGCTTTGATCAATGATTTTTGTTGAACATAATTTGTATGAAATTGAAAAGTGAAAGTATATAATCTGAAACAATTACATTTGTATATCAAAATTATATGTATTGAAATTTAACACATCATGATGTTACAAATTTTATCATCTACCTACTCCAAATATGTTGTTGGTTTGCAATGGTCTGTAATACATGTTTCAAAAACTAAGTGAAGATATTGTTGATAACATCGATTATATCGATTTAAAGCTCAACATTACGAGACGGAATTCGCACGAATACTATACAAAGAAGCATAACTTATGTGTGATTAAACATGGATGGCAATCATGATGAATAAACTAATTAAAAGTGGTGACACTTAGACGATAGTGATTAGCAAACGTTAACAATGTAACAATGGTAACATTGCATTAATACCAACAAAATTAATACTTACCTTTCGGCAGGAAGATTTGTAAAATTTAAAATTGTTGATCTATGGGTGTGACAGCCCCTCGTACTTTAGTCCCTGCTATTGGCATATGATTTAACTTGAGGTATCGTATACCACTGGCAATAGTAGTTAGATATCACTAGCCAAAGTGATAACTTAGGGGGGCTGGCGAATGAAATTTTTTTCAATCAGAGATAGCATCCCTTAGTCTTAGAACTATGGAATATTCTTTGATGATGACAAGCTATTTTTTAAAAATAAAATATGTTTGGTAGCAGAAATTACAATGTGTGTCACAACAACACATAAAAACCTTTGATGTGTCCCACAACAACATGCGTTCTAAGGTGTTGATGGACGCAAATTTTTATAAATAGGTAGATTACGGGACCAGATAGCTTTGTGTATAAATAATTTGATGCGTCAGATTAGTTTATAAAATATTTAAGTGGAAACAGAATTAATAATCCAAACAAATTATCATATATCAAACCAACCAAACTAAATACATAAACGGAAACTACTTTATCAATGCAATGTCGGAACAGTTTTGTTTAATTTATGTAAAACTACTTAATAACATATAAAATCCTTTGGTGGATTAACGTTCTAACTACATCACAACTGCAATACTACCACACATAATTTATAATCAAAAATTATCAAACAACTTTTACACCATCTATCTATCAATCTATCTATCTATCAATTTAGGAAAACTTTTGTAAATGTGTAACTAATATACATATATTTATTTCAACTAAACTACTTCCAAATATTCTAAATTTCCAACGAAAATATTCCTTAATTCAAAACAATAATGACTCAGCTTTGTTTTAATTATTATTTAATCTTTGCGATAAAAAAATAAAAACTCAAAAAAAAAAAACAAAAAATTTATTTAATATTTCTTTGGAATATTTTTATATATTTATGGGATTTGTTGTTGTAATTGTATGGCGTGAGAGTGGCGTGCATTAAATTAGTATAATGCTAATTGCATTGAAACTTCTTGGGTTAGAAAACTGAAAATCTCTGAGATTATAGTTTAAAAGTTTATCTAAGATCTAATATTAGTTTAAACGAAATAAACTCAAAAATGGTAAAAGCATTGCTGTTTGCGTTTGTTTTCGTTTTAACAGCCCCAGGGTCTCAACCTCTAAATTTAAATAATTTGTTTTTTTAATTTTGGATAGATTTATATTGTATCTACGTGTGCAATAGTTTTCATGTTTGAGCTTGGTCATTTTCATCTATATTGAGGACAACAAAGTTTAGTAAACTTTTAAAATAGCTGATTTTTAAGAACCTTTTGCGCTGAGGTTTTCATTTTGAAAGGAATGATAAAAAATAGTTCAAATATTCAATATTTATCAATGTTGTTTAAGCATTATAATTCAAACGGCAGTTATAACATCTTAGAGTATTCGACTTTTAAGGTTCTAGCCGCTTAAATGATACCCCGATATCGCAAACTTGTCCAAGAGATTGTTTGCCGCAACATACACAGAAAATATTTTTGATGTAGGTCGAAAAGTGCGACCGTGAGAGTGCCGGATAATTAATTCCGTTATACCTCATATCGTTATGTATATAAATTTTTTTTTAAAATAGTTAACAAACATCTAAATTAACAAACAAATTAGTACATCAAGAGATAAACACACTAAACCATATTACATCAACATCCATTAGAAATAATAACATACAAATTAACATCCCGCAAAATATCACTTTACAACAGCAAAATCCTAGTTCCAGCCAAAATGTTCAAGCTCCGTTAATTGGGTCTGTAACATATATACCTAAGTTAACAGATAAATTCATGAAAATAATTAAACAACACACAAAAAATTCAAAAATCGCTAATAAAATACCAAACACCCTTTATAACAGCTTATTTTCCAAAACTAAAGATAAAATAAATAAATTCGAAAAAACGAATCTGATATACGAAATACCGTGCAAGTGCAAAAAAACAGTATATATAGGACAAACAAAACAACAACTAAAACATCGTATTCTTCAACACAAAAGGGATGTTCGAAATAAAAGCGATTTGACCGCATTAGCAAAACATAGTGTTAATGATGAACATAGTTTTGAATTTGAAAACACTAAAATTTTAGATATAGAAGAAAAGTTTAAAAAAAGAAATATCCTTGAGGCTGCACATATCCAATTAAAACTACCGATGGCATGTAATGCACAACTAGATACCAAGTTTCTACATAACGAATACAAACACCTGTTAAACTTGAAAAAAATTTTTTCAAAAAAGCCAACGTAGCTTTTAAGAAAGTTTTTTATGTTCCTAGTCTTTTTGTTTATATAATTTTTTCAATTCATTTAAGTTTTTTCAATTTTTGTGTCAATTTTTATAATATTTGTATTTAATTTTTGTTTAGCTTGAAAATGGCAATGTGCCGAAATATTGTTTTTTATTAATTTAATAATAATAAAAAAATAATGTGAAAGATTGATTAGTGTAAAAAATAAAATAAATTTTTTTAAATTTTGATTTTCCGTCTCCACTCATCATATATAGTCGTTTGGTACCAAATTTTTTCCGAAATTCCGAGATAAAGCAAATTGCAATAGGTAGATTTTTATATGAAATCTACCTAAAATGTATATAATAATTGTTTGGAATGCTAATAGATGTGAAACCCAGAATAATTTTAATGATTTTAATTTAAAAATTCTGAAATTTTAATTTGCAATGCTAATTGGAAGGTACAAAATAACACAGCTATTTCACAGTTTAAAGTTTTCATTTCTGTCGGCAGTCCTCAAGACTGCCTTCTTGTTTTCCAGTGTGTGCTATTTTTGCTCGTTGTTTGGAAGATAATTCATTTTAGACAAAAAATTTCAAATGAAGTAATCATCGTGGCGAACAAGAATGAGAACATTATGAGATGTACTTAAATTCCTAGGATTCTTCTATCATGGATACTTATTCATAGAAGTATCCTAGGACTTTAAGTACATCTCATAATGTTACCGATACCATGTCGTTAGACTGCACCTTATCTTCGTTCAGCTTTAATATCCAATGCATGAAGTAATGTGAAGTCAGTGGTTGAGAATATTTCCTGCCACCTAGTTTCCTTTGATCTACCCTTAATTTCGACCATTGACTTTTGCTTTATCCCGACATCCAAGGTACTTGCTCCAAGGCCTGACAAATATTATTGGGTCTTAGGCTTCTGAAAACGTTACTCAGTTTGCTGAGAAATTTCTCGGTTGTCGTCCCAACACTTCGGTGGAAATATTGATTATATTGTAATTTTTTTATATAATAAAATATGGGAATCCAATTTGGGAAATTCTTATTCATGGAACAAACTTATTAAAACCTGCAGGAATTAATGTTCAAAAAAACAAAAATTAATATAATTTAAAAATTAATCAAAAACAAAGCATTCTTTAAAAAAAAACAGAACAAAAATCATATAAATTGATAAAAAAAAGAAAAGCTTACATTAGATCCAATTATTTCCAAATTCCATTCTCATTATCAATTCGCCAAACAGTTTTCACCAAAACTCATTACACTGAAAACAAATAATTGAAATCAAACTCAATATTAGAATTAAACCACATATAATTTTGTTTTAAATTATTTAATTGATGAAAATTTGTCTTGGTTTTAATATACATGAACTTTAATTCACATTTCTTTGATTAACATTAATTTAAAAAAAACATTAAATGATTTGTGGCACAATGACTTATCTATTTGATTTAAATATAAAGATAATCACGTTCTCATCTCAATATAACATGCAAGTCAACCCATTTCCATACATCATCGTAATAAACAATTTCTCTACAACTACAGACAATAATTTTACCTTTCATAAATTTTAACAACCGCATTATGTAATACTAAGACTAACCTTTACAAAAAAAAAATTCATTATTTATTTAGACAGAAACATGTATTATTATTTGATGTTGTGTGACGCAACAAAGCAATTAACTAAAAAAAATGTTTGTACTGTATTACTGCCTCGAGTTAGATGGCTGAATGCTCGTCATAACAATCCACACTCCTACCCTGATGATTTTAATTTTTCTACCTTGTGACTTTTGGTTTACCAGAGCATTTAACCTTGTTTACCCAAATTTCGTATGGGAAGCATTTGACTTAATTACAGCAAACCAAATGCTGTAATAAAAACAAAATAACCAACTGAGCTGAGATTGAAGATTCTAATTTAATTACCAAGGTGTATCCAAGCAATACTTTAAGCACAATCAACGTCATCTAGTCCTAGAAAGCCTCAAGCAATGCGGTTCTGTTTTTTTTAAGAATGTCATATTTTTCATGAACTCACATGTAGATTCATATGTCAATTTCCCCAAGTTTGATTTGTGCCGCCATCAACGAAGTTCTCCACCATTGCAATTCAATCAATTCATTTAGTTTATTGGTTGCAGTTTATTTGCAGACCTAAGCGTGATGAGCAGCTACTGGAGTTTTCCAAGAAAACTTCTGAGTTTAGGTTAACTGCACAAAACACTCTTCTAACCTAGCCACACCTCACGAAATGTAGATCTTGACCAGGGGCGTCAATTGGGTAGGGCTGGGGGGGGCATTGGCCCCCCCCAAGGATCTGATACTATCAATACATCGATTCAATAAAACCATCCAATCGTGATAGAATTATACACTATAAAAATTTCAATGCACTGTTATTTTGTAAATTCGTCTAATTTTTAGAAGATTTACTTAACTAATATACCAATTTTATCGCTTACTATTAATTGAAATATATCTGATAATATAATTATTACATTACATATTATTTTGGCCCGACTAAAGTACAGTTCACCGCAATATTCAAACCGTTATCGTTCTTTGTATCAAGGACTAGAGCGCCACCGATACGAAAGGCGGTCGAATTGCTTCTAATCTTCTGATGAAATCAGTTTTATAAACAAAACACGATCGTTCTTCCAAAAACGCCGTGGGTGCGTATTGTGACAAAATTCTTTCGTACTATAAGGTGCGTGGCATCACCGCTTTTAGAAGAACGATTGTGTTTTGTTTATAAGATATTCGTGTCTGAGCCACGATTTCATTAGTATAGCGTTCCTCGAGAGTTCATAGTGCAGTATTTAACATTCAAATTTCAATTGTTATTGGCCATTGGTAATTTATATAAACTTAAAAGTAAGTACATGCAGGAGAACACAACCTAATTATACCACACTTATTTGGAGAACCCTGACTGTTTGGCCTTGTTTTTTATCTATATCAGATTGTACAAACTTTACAAGACTTTTTTAAAAACAATAAATTAAAAACAATTTTAAAATGTAAAATCCTATAACATATCAAAAGTTTTCTTGATAGTTGTGCTAATTTTTATAAAATGAATGAAAATAATTACGGGAGTAATTTAAATTTATTGGGTTATTTCCAGTGATTTTATGATAGTGAATGTTTTATAATGGACAAGCAATATTTTCTAACGACACGAAATATTTAAGTTATGTAAATATTTTCAAAGTATGTTATGAAAACTTGCTGTCAAATTCATTTTATTAAAAATTCATAAAATGAGTTTGACAGCAAGTTTTTATAACATAGCATAACAATTCATAAAATAGCAAAAATTATATGTTTGGTTGATTATAATAAAATCCAAAACGTATCCTAAACGTCAATCTTTGTTCTTTTTTTTTATACAGTCACAGGGAGGAACTATTATTTTTTTGTGGTTGGTTTTTCTTATAGATTTAAAAGAAGCTCACAATAATTGTTCAATTTTGAATCAAATGAAAAATTAAGCACGTTTATGGGTAGTAAGCTGACCAGACGTCCCACGCTGCGTGGAAATGTCACATATTTTATTGCGTTGTCACAAGGAGAACTCTGTCCCATGAAGCGTCCCACGAAACAAATATTTCTACCACATTTGCCCTCATTATCGAAATAATAATCTACCTACGTATAGTTTGCGCAATATCTTAGTCAGAGCAATGGCTTCACAGTTTTTTCTTGCAGTTTGTATAATGTTATGTACATGTTGATTTAACCATATTGAGAGAACAAACCTGTGGAATATTATTATGAAAAATAAAATACAAAATATTTTACTTAAAAAGATGCAGTTTTGCGTATAAATTCATAAAAATTTAAATTTTTAAACCAGAGTTTACGAGTCTTTATTCGAGCACTCATTTCAATCCTTTGAAATAATATTCAAAAATTAAAATGTTCATAATTTGAATATCGTTCTTACTCGTAAGAGTAAAATTTTTGTTTTTTCGATTTTACTCCTTACATTTTCCAGTTCTTTCATTCGATTTGTAAAAGAAGAAAATTAGTCACTCTACGTCATCCTTTATATTTATTTTTCTAACAATGCATGAATAATTGAACGAATCATGCATTTTACGTTGAAAAGCATCAAATTTGACGCAAAAGTAAAAGTTTTGAGTATTTGAAAGAAAATATTTATTTCAATTTAGTAGCAAGAATGATATTTTATTATTTTCACTCCTGTATGTGGGAGTGTTATATTTTTTTTAAACTACGCACTGAAAGGACAAAGTAAAAGAGTGGTATAAGTAGCGTTTTAAACTCTGTTTAAAACACACTTTAACTAGGAAGCTCAAAAGTAAAATTATTATTTTCTAATATATAATTTTTTTTTCTCAATAAAGAACAAACAAAGCAAATAGCATAAAAACTTGATAAATGGTATAGATTTGCAAAAGATAGAACGAGAGGTCCCGAGCAACACAATTCCCCTTTTTTCGCTTTTAAGACACTTCTTAAAAGCATCTTAAAAAAATCGTCGCTCTTAAAAGTCGTTTTAAGAGTGTTCTTAAAAGTGCCAAAAAACCACATAGGGCGCAAAAATATCAAAAAATTGCTTTTAACAGACTTCTTAAAAGACTCTTAAAAGGTTCTCTTAAAAGTATAACCTCCCCTTAAAAGTGTGGGTCTAGCTTTTAACATGCTTTTATTAGCTTTTATCATACTTTTAAAACGTTTTTATCACCCTTTCTTGAAACTTTTAAGATACTTTTATCAAGCACTTTTAAGATGCTTTTATAACACTTTTATTGTAGTTTTTATGGAACATTTAAGAAGCGTTTGTACTTTTATGAACGCTTTATTGAGTTTTTATTATTATTTTAAGAGCATTTTATTAGACATGAAACAGATCAAAGCTGTTTCTTTATCTCTCTCTTACAGTATAAATCTATTATTCCCTTTCATTTCTTTTCGAATGTTATCCATCCAGATTAATATTTGTTTGCTCTTTCACTGTTATATTGTAATATGCACAGAATCGAACAACAATGAAATTTTTTCCAAGTCAGAAGAAAAAATGGATGAATATATTTTATAAAAGAAATAGACATGCGACTTACAAATCGCATTCGCACTATTTTCCAAACCCGATTTTTAATGCAAAAATAAATTTATGGTGAGAGTTGATATTCTACTCCCCAAATTTTCTGCGGGCATTCTGAAAAATTATTTTTTCAAACATCTTTTCTTGATTTTTGGAAATTAAATTCGTCATAAAAGTATGAAAAAACTTTAAACTTTTATGAGGCCTGCTTAAACGACCGAGTCCTCGGAAAAGATGGCCGACATTCTTAAAAGTGTAATAAAAGTTTCTTAAAATGTATTTTTGTTAAAACCTTCAGAAAAGTT